>JAXQQM020079292.1:0-162507 GCA_034641835.2 Pinus albicaulis
ATCTTTCCTATAGTTATATCCATGCATATATTATCATTATGGTGTGTTGTTTTTCACATATTAAGTTATATAGATAAATTCAAGCATTGCTAAAGATTCCTTAGATTACTAAGGATGATATGATGGTTAATAAAAATTGTGACTCTTATCATCATAGTGTGTTATTTTTCACATATTAAGTTATATAGATAAATTCATGCATTGCTAAAGATTCCTTAAATACCAAAAATGATGCTTCATATTAAGAGAACCATACCATTACCCGGTATTGGAAATAAAAATAAATAAGTGAAACTTGGGAATTATCCATTATGAGATAAAGAAAACAATATTTATAAAAAAAAAATTAAATAAGGATATCCAAAAGGTTATATCAAATAACATGAACAACGAATTGGTGTGAGCCTTCCGTTCATAAATATAACTTTGACCAATGTAACATCAAACATTGACTTGTAATGTTATGGTAAACGTATTGGCATTTAAATATTTAATGTATTATAATCTAAATTCAAATCATGTTACTTATTTATGTCTTTCTCGAAGTTGAGATTTTTTTATCTGAGAGCCAAAGAATTTAGTGATCGGGCTTACTACTCATATTATGAAATTAGTGGCTTTATTTTTAGATGGATTTTGTATTTGAGAAAATTTCACGAGACTGCACTTTTTTTACTCAATGGTTCTATACGGATAATTGGAGACTTCACATGGTCATCAGTGATAAGCAAGTCGATCAATATCAATTATTTGTAGGACAAGAGGAGATCAAAATAATTCTCTGACACATAATGTACAACATGGATGGCATAGTCTCCAAACTAACTCGGGTGGAACACTTCGTGGTGTCTGACTCTGATTCTGGCTCCAATTCACAACCTCACACTCCAACTGTCATCGATGCACCTGTAGAAGAAATACCTCAAGGCAATTCTAATGCAATTTCTCCAATTATTGTCTTGGATTAGTACTTTTGCATGACACTAGTTTTCTTTTTGGGCAATGTTTTGTTTATTTCTATTATGCAACCATGGCGAGCTATATGGCTTATTAGACTATATGTGCGCATGTTTTTCTTTTGGTAAGCCCAACACCTGAAATGTATGGAACCTTCATTGTGTATTTTTCCATGCGTATCTTGTATTCCTTTTTGGTTAAATGTAGAACCATGGGAACAAGTTAGGGTCAGTCTATTAGTTTATGAGTTCCCACACCGTTTTTTGGAACATGAATGCTATCAATGTAAAATCAATTTTCTCATAATATAAATATTTCCATATAACTTACAAAGAAAAAAAAGAATCGAAAGTGGTTGTTTTGTTTATTTGAAAAAATATTCGTTTGAAGGTGATTATATGGTCAGATAAATAAGGTGTAACGAATAAATAATTTGGAAATGAAAATTAGCGTTGAATGAAAAATTAACAAGAGATAAGTTAGGTACTGAAATACTAATTGAACAACATTATCTTGATGAACAACATTATCTTGATAATGTTATTAAGATTAGCAACATGCTTAAATTTGGAGATCTGAATCATATAATATTAAAGAGCTTTAACTTTAGCATTGACTTTAGGTTGTACATTAAATTCATGAGGTATAGTATACATAGTTATAAAAAGAGGCAAGTATGGAATATAAAGTTTTATTTTTAAATATATATTTTATTTATGTAGTAAAATTATATATATATGAAGTATATTTTTTCCTTCTTTTGGATATAATGTATAGTTTATATGTTAATAAAAGAAGATTATTATTATTATTATTATTGAATTTTAAGGTCACAGCCAAGCCAGACACCAAGTTGGTGTATGATACCCCTTGTTTGTGGGACAAGGGACCCACCAAGTTGGTGTATGAGATCCTCTTGTTTGTGGGACAAGGGACCCACCTCCATGCAACGATTTCGCTGCTAAGTCTAAGAAGGCATACATACTCTACCCCCCTCTGGTTTTGAACCTGTGACCTCTTAGGAGGAAACACATGTTATTAACCATTAGGCCCACTCAAGATGATTCTTGTGATGCATTTTGAAAATTTATAAATATATTAATAGAATTAAGTAAATTCAATTCAATATTTTGAAAATATTTTCACTTGCATTTATTATTGATATATTATATTAAATTATAATGTAAATTTATTCTTATAGTTGAACATATCTATTTTTGGTGGTGGGTGTTTATTTAAGATTTTATATTATGAGAATATAACATGCATTAATTGTTATGACAAATGACATTAGAAATCACACATCGATTAGGGTGGTTTTTGGATCGAATTTGGTTAGAAAGCCCATTCGCATAACTTTATAAGGTAGTTCTAGACACATAACATATTGACATGAAAGAGCCATTGCATGTTCACATGTTTTAAAGTTTAAAAACAACCTACTTGCGAATATACCAAAATCTATATTTTTGTCATTAAGTTGGATTAACCAAAAATACGTATTGGAAGAAGCACATTAGTTTCATCTTTTAATGTTCCATAATGGTATGGCGGTTTAAGTAAGGTGGAGCATTGGATCTAAAACATGATATTTTATTATATTTAAATTTGTTACTAGAAAATGTCAATCGAATGAAAATGATGTGATTGGAATCTTATAGTTTGATAGTAACTAGATGGATTCATGGTGATTATGGGAAATAGAACTAGTTTGGGGTTGATCTTTCTTTGAGGACACCACCTCTCGAAGAGGTGAGAATGGATGGTTTCAAGGCTCAATAGAAATCCAATACTCATAAAAATAGAAATAATGATTTCAAAACATATGATAAGTGTAGGAAAGAAGAAAGTTATGCCATAGAAAGGAGGCATGTGATTCATATTTACAAATAACCATGAATGATACTGAAGCGACATATAATTAGTCTAAATAGTGAGATTCCATCCTTTGATACATTCATTATGTCATGTATGCAGATAATGAAGTCATGTTAAGGACATGTATTTATGTGGGAAGAATCAAGATGTATCTCAAGTGCATATTGAGGCTTAATGATACAAACCTAACTATGGACATTAAGAAGAGATCATATGATATGAAGTTACATACTAAACTACTAATATGCTAAACTATTCAAGGTTCAACGGGACCAATATAGCCCAAGGCAACTACTTGGGAAGGTGCAGATGCTATTTTTCATGACTTTCCTTATCTATTTAATTAAAGTGTGTGGTGAACAAGATATGATTGCATAACTTAGCTTACATATTCTTTTTTTTCGGAGTGTCTAAATCATGTTTTATTGTTTAAATCATATACTAATTCCAATTATGGTTTCAGTTAATTGTTATGTCGACAAAGGACTGTTGAAGTATAATTTTGAGATGAGGGTTAATGATATGATGGTATGTGGTAATTGGACATATTTATTATGAGAGGATAATGGCACATCTAATTCCTATTTTTTTTTTTTTTTAATGAATGATGTTTTATGCTCATGATGGATATGATATGCATAATGTGGAAAAATGATTACGATGTTATGATATGAGGTTATATTGACATGTGTATAGTTTATTGTGTGATGTCACAATATATATTAATGCACATATGTTTATGTTATGAATTATGATGGTATTTCACAAGGTGAAGCATGTGGTAATTGCTTGCAGATTTTATGGCATGCATGAGCATGCAATTTGTTATTATTCAGAATGTTGTGATTAACAATGATGTTATGTTCTCATGATGACATGCAAGACTTGGCATGTGGATTATTTTTTCTGATACTATGATGTTATATCCAATGCATTGGGTGCATGTTGAGATGTGATGATTGACAGGAAATCCATAAATGGGCCGATAGTCAGTTTATTTGATGGTATCGTGGGAGCCCATGCCTATGAGGGAGAATATGTAACACCATATCGACAAGTGATAGACTCAATCAACACTACATATGCCAATGGTTCCTTTGTCTTGTATAGCTATTAATGGATAAATATTGAGGGGATATGGGACCATCTTGAGGACGCCGAGTGCCTAATATTGGTTTGGGATATCGAAGTATAGTGGGGGTGTAAGGAGTTCAATGTCTGGGGTTGTGCACTTTAGTGAGTGTGGAGGGAGTGGGACAAACTTGCAAGACACCCAGAGTCATTGAGTACTAAGATTGGATGTTTTCCTTGGGGAAGATGAGGTCTAAGCCTTAGCGTGATCCTTGGGGCTAGCCTTGGGCTATGGTATAGACTGATGAGGCTTTATGCCTAGTTGTGAAAGTTGGGAAAAATGACTGAGATTCCTTGGGATTTCCCAGGTGATGTGGAAAATTTCGATGCCTACCGATATACTATTTCAACAGAGGGTGTATGGCAAACATGAAGTAATAATTAACTGAATAAAATAAAATAAAAATTTAAATGATTCAACTTAACTTCAGGATAAATTTCCTTAAATAGGGGGAGCATGTAATGTCTCGTAATAATAATAATAATATTAATCATAAATAAATAAATAAATAATATTAATATTAATATATAAGTAAATAAATAATAAATAAAATATAATAATAGTAAATAAATAATAAATAAAAGATAATTATAGTAAATAAATAAAAAATAATGAATAAAATACAGTAATAATAAATAATAAATTAGAGTTCTGAATAAATATATAAAAGTAAATTATAAAATTGTAAGAATAGGTAAAATTAACAAAAATTAAAAAGGAAGCAAAGAAGAACGAGTTAAATTAAGAGAAATATTGAATCAAGTAAGACTTAAAACAAAGAAATAAAAGTTGGCATGTTTACACATGGATTGTGTGCATGCAGATGCCTTTCCATTTTTGGAACCATTTTTTCAATTTAATGGATGAAGAGGGGGATGTGATTATTCATTCTTTTGAAAGAAAAATGTTATGAGACAAATGATTCCTTGGAAGTAGCAGTTGATTGAGGGCTCAGGGGTGGCCAACTGTAGAAATATTATGTGCAACCAATCCTATGGTTGGGTGGAGAGTCATCTCGAAAAACTTTTTGCGGCTAATGGGATCCAAATAACGTTCAACTCTGAAATCAAAAGTAAATAATATCTTCCCTATAGGTAAGTCGTATATGTTCGTGTTTCAAAAATTCCATGCTAGTTAGTTGAATATTTTGTGTGTTATTATAAATTTCATAATTGACATAATTAATTGTATAATTTAATTAAGGGGTTGTTACATACTTAAACCTTTTCCTTTTCTCCTTGTTTCCTAAATGAGAAGAGCAAGATTCTCATCATCACTCTTGTGCTTAAATCCTAATAGATATTTATCATGAATCTCTTCCTAGATGAAATCATCCCACATTCTATTCAGATTGGAAGTTTCTCTTATGCCATGATGCCCTTGATGAAAGGATCTCGTGGCTTGGTGAAACCATTCAGGACCATCCTTTCTATCTGTATATCTATAAATTTTTCCCCAACTATGGCCAACTCATCATGAACCTATGTGATCTTAGTGAGATAAGTAGTCCATATATATTATTGTCATCTTGGTGTTCTGGGGCTTTTCTCTTAATGCCATATTCCTATTGGAATTGTCACTATGGTATAGCTTGGTTATATCCTACCACATCTCCCTTGTTGTATTCTTCATAGACAAGTGATGAATTACATAATCCTTCACCCCATCTAAGATGGCTCTTCTAGCTTTCACATATTTTTTGTTATGGATGGCGAGATCTGCAACATCTATAGGTGGGGCGAGTTTGGTGTTAAGAAAATTTCATATGCCATTTTACATTAGAATAATTGAAACCCTTTCCTTCTAGGGATTGAAGTGATAAGAACCCTTTAACATGTCCTTAATACTCATATTGGTTGCTACCATCTCCAAATTAGAAAATCAACTAAATTTTTTTTGTCACGCCTTGGATTGGTACGGTCTCCCTCTCTCACTTCGAGGGTTGAGCTCCGCCAATATTTTTGGCAAGCCTCATACACTCTGTAGAGAATATCCTGGCTAACCCTACTAGAAAATACTAGTTTTATCAGTTTCTATCTCAGCTCCTTGGCTAGATCCAACTATTATTAGCTTGCTAGCTTATTAGATTATTACATGCCTAGACCACACCTCTGGCATGCTGCCTAAATAAAAAACTATTGCTACCTCACTTCTTGATACTATCCTCTGCATCCATATGATCAACCTTTCAACACTTTTTTTCGATGGTTGTTGGCCTTCATGCGCTGCTTCTTGTGTCAATCGACTACTTGTTTGCTTCCAACTTCTTTTTGGTTGGACCCTGACATTTTTCCCTAAATTGTTTGCGACAATGCAAATGTCAGCTCTACCTACCTCAATTGGTGTCTCCAACACTTGTGGTTGAACCACACATAACTTGGTCTATTGTAGATTGATTTTCATCTTGTGGCCATTCCTCACGATCTACCACCACCCCTATCTACATAGGCCAGTCATCTTGCTCTACCTTCATGCTCAGTCCCAACTTCCTTTGTAGTGGCTAGTGTTTGTCAATTTAATTGTCTTAAATTGATTACATAAATTATCGACCAGGGCTAGTAAATTGACGAAGTGTAAGTGAACTATAAGTGCTAAGAATAATAATTATTTAAGTTGAATTAAATTGTGAGTGCACATGATTACATTATTCATTGAAACTAATCCTCAGAAATATGATCACATTGACATCTAATTATGAAATCCACACAACCAATAAAAATCTCAAACTCATAAATTAATCTCACACTTGCAAAATGAAATTTAACTCATAAAGACTCACACACACACTCTGCAAAATATATAAAATGTGCTTTGAAGGGAACTTGATTTCTAACAGAATAAACACACTCTTACATGAAAAATAAAAATTAATTTAAACTATGTTGACACTTGCTCAAATTGATAAACCACTCTTGTTATGGATTAAACTCACAACACTCATGCTTTGAAATTAAACCTACAAACTAATTCTCTGATTCTCAAAATTACAATCTCGTTCTCAATTCAAAATCTCAGTGCCAACTCAATTCATGTGCTCTTGAATTAATAAAATAAAATTATTAATAAAATAACCAAATAGTTTTCTATCTATGAACTCAATCATATGCTTCACATGAAATCTACACACCTAATGTGTTTCTCAATTCAGAATCGACATAAATATATGTTATGGGATGCATCCATATAATTGATCATGAAATTCAGAAATCGAAATAACATAATTGAAAGAAACCTTACTACTTGAGGGGGGCCTACACAAGCAGATGGCAACAGAACTAAGTTGAAATATCAGCCATGCATCGAGATAAGACAAAATATTTTTAAATTAAAACATAGTTTAAGAGTTCATTCCTACATAACATAAGATAACAACAACGATGAATAACATATCTGCTACACGGTTTTATAAAGCCTCTGTCATAAATGTTCAGATTTTATTTAGCTAACAGATCAGTAATTTAATCTTAGAATATATCCTATCAGAAATCGCTCACAATTTGCTATTTGAAAAATCAAATCATGAGGCGTTCATTTCGCTTCTCGCTCGCTTATTGTAGCTAACTTGTTAAACTTCACCTTTGACCATTCCATTGGAACCTTCTTTCATAAATTAGATTCATGAAAATATGAGGAAAATTTTGAGTAGAATAATCGTTATCTTCCCATATATATTTTACTCGAGCTGGCACCTTGGATCCTGTTCAATAATGGACTCAACTACAGAATCAGATTCTGGCTGTAGAAACATCAAAATCTAGTAGCTGATGCAAATATTAGGAAAATAATAAAGAACATTAGTAACATATGAAATATGAGATAATCATATACTTGTCAATATTTTAATCCACTCATTTGATGCCCATTGATGGTTATGGTGGTCAAAATAGTTGAAAAAGGATTGTAAAAAAGAAAAAATTATGAGGCTCAACATTCCCCCACACGGAGGTCATTGCATGTCCTCATGAAAAGATTCAAAACTGATGTCTCTTGTTTAGTGCTGCACTGCTTTAGAAACTTGAGCTAATACATCCAAATTTGTTTTGTTCATTCTCTTTCTAGGAATGGCCATCCTAGGATTCTTCATTATAATCTTGCATTTTAAGATGATGACCTTTATTTTAAGAGATTTGTTCTTTTCCTTAAGCTTTTTATTCTTCTTATGCCATACACCTTGTTGTAAGAGAATGTTATCATTGTGGGTCCTTTTCATTTCATTTTGTACTTTTAAGGTCTCATGTTCTTATTTGAGGTGTTTGTTCAGTGTCTCCAATTCAAAGATTTCCTACTTTAGAGTATTGATGATTGGAGGTTCTTGTGGACTGACAGACTGAATTTCTTCTTCTTGATTTGAATAAGATGTTCTCTTTTCCAAAGACTCAATATAATCATATATCTATTTCTGTACTTGGTCAATTTATGGTGACCTTCTCTTTGGTGATGAAACAATAGGTGAGGGAAACTTTGATTCCTCCTCCACTTATAAATCAACATAATTTGTGCATGGTTTCTTTATTGTTTTGTTAATCCTTGCACTTCTCCTTATAGTGAATGAAGGAGGTTCTTGTTTTTGAATGTTTCTCTATTCTGTTTTAGTTGCCTTTGTTTATTTGGTGGATGTATTTTCTTCTTTCTGGTCGAATTTCTTTATTCTAACATCCTTCTTGCTCATGTTTTCCAAAATATTCATCAAAGGAGTTTCATCTTCTGAATTTTGTTCTTTTTATGGAGGGTTTTCAACAGAGCTTTCAAGCATTTTCCTTCAACTTCTCCTTATTTTTCTACTGCTGGCTATTTCTTGTTTTACTTCCTTAAAGTGGTTTATGACTAGAAAATTTTCCCAATTATCTCCTAAGTTCTCCAAATGAGCTTCAATGAGAATTTTAACAAGGTCATGGCGGTATATAGTGTTTTCAAAAAACTGTATCCTCCTCTGAGTCTTACCACACATTTTCCTTAAGCTATTCAGTAGGAAATAAGGTAAATTTATTTCATGTCTGTCAATAAAGTGCATCATGAGAAGAATATGGTAGAAAAACACACTACCAAACCTACCCTCACATGTAATAAATTTCTGGATAACTAGAAGCAAATTCCTCCATTTAGTTTTAAAGGTTGTGTTAGGAATACCTTTCTTAAAAACAATGGTGTCCATGCCTAGATTCTTTAAGAATATCCTCCAGTCATCCCCTTCAATTCATCTATTTTTAAACCATCTTTCTCCAACCCTTGGGATCCCAGTGGCATCAATTATGGAAGACTCTGTCACCACTATTATGATATCTCCAATTTTAACTTTTGTTCAATCAAAAGCTCGAGAAAATGATTTGGTCACCTCTCTGTCAAATCCATAAAAAATTTCTATAAATTCCCACCATTACACTTGCTCTAACATTTTCTTGATTTGGGGATATCCTTCCATAAATTTCTTCCCAGTAGGTTCAGTCTGAACAATTACCCCCATGGTGGTGAAGTATTCTCTCACAATTGTTTCTGTGATAGGGTTATGGAAATGGGTTATGGTCGAGAGCGAAATGAGGGATATAAGAAAGGTCAAAAGTGGAATGAGAGATATGAGTAGGGTTGAGATATGAAAAAGGAAGAGAAGAAAACAATTTTTCAAAAGAACAGAGTATAAATGAATGAGTGGCAAAATTAACAATAAAAACAAGGTTTTCGAAATGGAGCGGTAATGTAATGATGGATGACATATGGGATTCTACGGCTAGTTTTAGATGATATGAAAGAATAATTATGATTTAACGTCTCTATTATTTCATACTTCTAATTTTTTACCTTTATTATAAATATAATACTTAGATAACTTTGAATTGATAATTCTAATGCTTGGTTGTTGCTTGTGATTTTTCCTTAGGTACTTTCATTTGCTGGCTTGATCATTCCTCTTTTGGAGTCTTCAATTGTTCCAATCAATAATTTCCTGTCACTATTAGCTTCATATTTTTTTAAAAGCTGCAGATTCTTAGCAATTCTATAGCTACTTATTTTGAATGAAAAAGAGGGAGATAAATAAAAATGGGAATCAAATTGGGGTTGAGAAATGAAAATTAGAATGCCAAGAAGATTTGGTTTTCAACCTAGATTTTATGTATAATCATGCCAACGTATGTTGGTTTTCATGTTTATAAATTTTTATTCTTATTATTATTTCATTTTATTTTATTTTCTTATTTTTTTTAGAAAAGAAAGAAGACCTTGTGATTTAGGCTGAAGGAGAAGGAAAATCCTTCTTAACCAGCTTTAAATCAATTTGTTTCTGCAAATTTTCAACAAATTCCTCCCTTGTTAATGGCTTATGATATAATCTCAATCGATGGCCATATACAAAGAAGGTAATTTTCTCTACATCAATAGTTTTGGTTTTGACTGCACCATTATCAAAGATTGTTTCAATCTCATAAGGCCCAAGCCAATGAGTTTGAAATTTTCCTTGAAAATATTTGAACTTTGAATCAAAAAGTAGGGCCCAATTCTCTGAATGGAACTTCTTCTCTTTTATATATTTATCATGCCACTTAGATCTTTGTTGCTGAACTAGATTGGTTCTTTGGATAACATCTTGTCTTATCTCATCTAGTTCATTTAGTTGCTCCATCCTTTGTTTTTGCGCTTATAAAATATCAAGACCCAATTTTACTGATGTCTTGAAAGTCTTTAGTTGAAATTAAATAGGAAACAAGACTTGGTTCCCATAAACAAGTTCATAGGGAGTATGTCATCTAGTATTTCTCCATGTGGTACGATATGCCCATACAACTTCTTGAAGCTTTTCTACTCAATATATTCTATGCTGATGCACAATCTTGGTAAGAATGGATTTAATTAATTTATTAGCAGACTCCACTTGTTCGTTTTCTTGTGGTTTATCAATTCAAAGTCAATACACTCTGCATTTTCCATTCTTTTTCGAAACAATTACTAGTGGTGAAACCCATTGACTATTAGATATAGGATAAATGAAGTTCACCTTTAATAGTTTTTTTAGTTCCTCCCTAACAATTTCCCTTAAATTTGGATTCATCCTCCTTTGTGGTTCTATGATTGCTTTGGCATTTTATTCTATATATATGTGATGCATACAAGTTTTAGGGTTAATTCCTTTCAAATCAGTATATTCTCATGCATAAGCAAAGGAATGTTCTTGTAGCATTTTCACTAATTATTTCTTTTGAGATTCTTCCAAGTTATGATTTATATTCAGAGTTTTCCCTGGAAAAATATCTATTAAATAATTGCCAAATTTTTCCATATAATGTAAAGACATTTGACGAGATGATAAATATTCAATATTACATTGTTCTTGAAAATTTTGACTAGGTTCACAATATGAAGATGATTCATTATTTTCCATTAAGTTTAAAATTTGATCTTCTTCATCTATTTGTGAAGTAGAAAAAATTGGTCATATATCAATATCATCATCTATCCATTCTTCACTTTCTACTTCTGTCATTTTTTTTGCAGGTGGGTACAATGTAGATTTCTTTGTTGATCTTCCATCAGAGATAAACATGTCACCAGATCTACAACTTATAAAAGCATCAGTTGTGGCTAACCATGGTCTTGCTAGGATCAATGTGTGTCCTCCTAAGTTTTTATTGGGTGTTAAAATCATAAAGACAACAGGATATTCCCAAGAATCTAAGGATACATATACATCTTCTAACACACCCTCGGGTTTAATTACAGATCTATCTGCCAATTGTAACAATGTAGGTGTATATTGAAGATTAGGAAGTCTTAATTGATCCATATGTTGTTTACTCATGATGTTTATTGATGCTCCTAAATCAATCAATGTATTTTGTATTTCGACAACATTAATGTGTGTTTTCACAATGGTACTTCTCGGATCTAAGTATTTTTGAATTGTTGTTTTTCCCATTTTTATGCTCCTATACCAATAGGTGTCATATATCATGATTGAATTGATCGTCTATGTAATATGTTCATACCTTTCCTGGTTGCAAAGGTTTTCCATATTGTCAAAAAAATCAAAAAAGAATTTAAAATGTAAAGAGGGTATACCCTAAAAGAAAAATCAAAGGGTAAAAAGAATAAAAATGGCCAAAAAAGTAAAATAAAATTAATCCCACTAAAAGAAAGGCCAAGGAAAGTGTGCAAGTCTAAATGCCACTACTTTTTGCTCTTATGTAATAAACAAATTGTGTGCAACTTGTATCTTATGCCACAATTGATGAACAATCAAATAGCTTAAGCTTAGCTTGTTCATGTTTGAATTTTATGTTTTAGAGATAGAGAATAAAATCTGACCAAACTGTTTAATCTTGGCAGATAAGTAGATAGGTAGAGTAAATAAAAGGAGCTCAACAGCTTAATCTGAGCCCTTGGATGTAATAAGGTTAGACTTAGATATATTTCTACATGTAAAAGAAAAGAAAGTGTGATAAGGGTTTGCCAGTCTAAATGCACCCTAATAAAGAAGAAAAAATGTTAGGTTAAAGTAGGTAGGGTAGGTAGATGATGTTGCAGAATTACATGTGATGGATAATGACTCTAAATGTGTTAATCTTTACTTTCATCACAAGTGCAAGGCAGACATTACACTAGAGGAATTTCAAGCAAAAAAAGGTCAAATGATTAACTCCCCTTCTCATTTTTCCCTAAAAAATTCACTAATTTCCCCTAAGTACTAAGGCATTTGAAAATTAGAGGGGCTCAGAGCATTTCTCTGACTTCTGGAGGGACTGGACCCTCCGCCCAATAATTTAAAAGCCTAAGTACTTAAAACCATCCATAAGTCATTCATTTACTTCCATAAGTCTTTTCCTAAGTAAAATCCTATTTTACTTAGGAAAATTACACAATATCCCATTAAAAACCCCTTTTCATTTAAGCCTAAGTTAAATACACAATCCTAATGTTTTTATACTTAGCGCTTTTTCATTCATTTTGACATATTAACTTTTAACTTATATTATCTAATTCCCCTATAAAATCTACCCATTCCTGTATTACTATAACTATACAAAAACCCCCAAATATTACATATCCCGCCCCTTGGTTAAACTATAACCATAATTCGGCATTAACATTAAAATAAGGATTAATTAACCCCCACGGTTAATTAATAACTTACCCGACTAACCATATTGCTCCTGATATGATTAAATAATCTTTGATTATATTGGGCCTATTAATCTCCCATCATCTGGCCTCCCCGATAACCGTCTGATTAACCCTTCCATATCCAACTACTGTAATCCATATCGCATGGCCCTCCATGACTGAACAATAGCGCATGATCGTGGAATGGTTTTGCGAACAGTGCCTTGCCACGCGTCACAAGATGTATGGAATCGTTGGCTCCCGGTCAAATACCACCCATCCCCAAAAGCGGTGCGATACATACCGCTTACCGCCCTTCGCATACGACAAACTATCATTTCCCATGTACGTCATCCGTTCGAAATAAAAAAACCCCCGCCAACCTTGAATTTGTGAATAAAACAAAATAATGCACGTATTTTCATCATTTTATGTTGCAACCATTGTTCCCATGCAAAAACGTAAAAATCAGTTGTTGAAGATTTCCAACCACCACTTTGCCAAACGATTTTCAGCTGAACCAGTCAGCAATTGCCTGCACCTGTTTCCTCACTATTCACTTCCCGAAACAGGTATTTATCCAATTTCCATCGAACCCTACAAGTCTTGGTTTTTAATTTAATTCCACATAAAAAGACTAAAAAATAGTACAATTCGGTCTTTGTTTCACCCCATAAGTTCCCAGACCTGTAATTTTTCCCATTTTTCCACTAAAAACCCAAATTCCTTTCTGAATCCACAAGAACCAGAAATGGAAACCTCTGCAGCTTTGAATTTTTCACCTCTGAATGCCCCCCATAAAGATTTAGATTATCTGCCACTGGCGGATAGGGATTTCCAGATAAAAGACCTCACCTGTAGCAAAAATCCTCTGAGAATCTTTTTCCAAAGCATAAATATTCACTTGAATGGCTTTGATATTTTTGGACTGTGGGAATCCAATCTTCCAATGTATTTTCTACCCTCAGTCCATGTCTTTCCTGAAATAATTTATCATTGCCATGCCAATTATGACCCTAATCAACGAGCAATTATGTCCCCAAGTCAAACCATTCTTTTTCCAATAACCACTCAATCCATCAATGAAATGTTACAATTTCATCCCGGTCAAGCCCTGACTCCCCTTTCCATGGGAGATTTACTTGAAAAATCCACAAAGTTATCCCAAGAAGAACAAAATCGCCTCTGTCAAACTTTCATGCTACAAGAACATCAACCCAAAGGCCCCCCTCCTTATGGACATACCTTTTTCACAGATATGGGCAGACTCATAGTGAATATGATATCTTCAGTAATCGGATTCAACACTAGTGAATACATTGATAAGTTAACCCTAGTGTTGTTGTCAATTTTTACTTTGGACAGCCCCCTGCTGTCAAATATGACTTTGCTTCTTACATTGCTGATAAGATTCATGACCAGTTCATAAGACTGGAAAATGAAAGAGTTTTCAAATACTCCACTTTTATATACCATCTTATGCTCTATTATCAGTCAGAGAATTTCCCCTTCCCTGTCATGAAACTTGACACCAAAGGAAATCCAAGGTCTATAATCTTCTAGTCTGCAATCTTCCATAATTCCTTTGAGTCCCCTTACTCTTACAATGAATTCATTGACCTATTTTTTCACCCAGCAACCACCTTATTAACAGGATTTTCCCCTCCTAGGGTTAATAGTGATATGAAGAAAATCCTCCAAATCTCCAAGCAATACAGGGTAGGTTATTGGTACCTATACAAAAACCATACAGAAATTAGGATATATGGGTGTGAGCTCTATCCTTTCAAGCTACCAAAGTATGTTCCGATGAGGCTCTTTGCCTTAGAATACTTCAGACAAATGATAAATTCAGAACTAGTCCATTTTTATCATGCCAAGAAGAAAGATCAGCTCAGAATCAAAAGTTAATTAGGCCCTTTTGTCTGTAATACTAGAGATGCATGGAAAGAAGCAAAAATAATTCTAGAAGATTATCTCAAGTTGCAAAAAAGTTTTTAGTGGGTACCTTATGACCCTAACAACTTTATATGTGATAGGAGAATGAAAAACAGATTGTCACCATACCTTCACCATAGGATTCCATAGATTGAACGATTTGCAAACATGGATGAATGGATGGAAGGGACCCTAGTAGAAAAGGATAGTGAACATGTCAATGTCGAGAATGTTATGAGAGATCTTGAGAAAATACTTGACCTAGATTATTTTGGGCAGGTACGAAGATCAGGGATTGGTCCTTCCTCTGCTGGAACCTCTCAGCAACATTTACAAGAAACCAGCATACCAGCCACAACAACATACAAAGGTAAGGAAAAAGAGACCATTACACAGGCCACAGAGAAATTCATAATGTCTGAGCAACCTGAAACTTCCAAGGAGCAGGCCCAAATACAGACTTCTCCCACTCAGATCAATGTGCCAGAAACTCCAATCTTGCAAACTCCCCTAAATGAGGAAAAAGGTAAAAAGAGAGACGTAGAAACAACTACCCCTATCAGTGGACCTTCAGAACAGCCTGGTATCAAAAGGAAAATATTGAATCCTCTCTCATAAGAATAATTTGTTGAAGAGACCACCGATAGTCAGAGGAGAGAAGGGTTAGACAGCCAGCAAACATTCACAATCAATGAGACATCCACCAACTCACAGAGAAAGGAGCTAGAAAGACAACAAAGTGCAAAGGTATCATCCTTTAGACCACCAGTGAAGGATGCTTGGGATATTAAGAAGACATTTATAAACATAAAATTCAGAAATAATCCATTAAGACTTCAAGTTTATAATCAATATTTGAATATGGCCCCGAAAAATCAATGGAGATTGATGTCAGCCTATGACATCCAGGAAGGTAAAATGGTGATGAGTCATTTCAAGCCTAAAGTGCAGTAGCCTCAAACAGCAGCAGACTATGTTAGAACCAATTTTTAAGTCATAGAAAAGGATATTCATCATTTGGATCAGATTGAATTGCATAAACAAACTAGAGAGATGATTTATTCAACCTTGACTGGTAATTCAATGGTGGCCCAAAGATTACAAAATTCCTTGGATAATACCACTGCTCAACTGCATCTGGAAAAAGCTTCCTCCCAGGCCAAGGATAATAGAATAAAATCTTTGAAAAAAATAATTATTGGATTGGGTCATAATCCCAAAGATGTTAAGGCTATAGAAGCCTTGATCAAAAAGAAAGATGATGATATTGCAACCCTAAGGAAACAACTAACGCTGCCACCTTCAAGGCATCCACAGACTGCTGAGGTCATAAAGCAAAAATCTGAAGAAGAACTGATGGATTTTCTCTTAAAACTTAATGAGCAATTGAATGAGACTGAACAAGAACTTGAAAAAGAATTAAAGGACAAGCAGGGAGAGTCGACCTCTCAGCCTCCCAGCATGATACCAGTAGTCTCAACAGCAGTCCCTTCTACCCTTGGGACAACACTAGCATCAAACATCACAGCAGCCACAGTAGAAGTGGTCACAGGTACAAAAACAACAGGGCAGTCAATAGGACTAGCACAGGGCAACACTGCCAATTTGAGTACAGAGGAACTAATAAAATCAATGGAGGAATTGAAGCTCCAAGTTACAGAGCTCTAGAAAGCAAAGGTACAATTTACTACCTTGGAACAAAAGTATGATCTCTCACAGATAAATGTTGCAGAAAAGACAACAAAAATCAAAAGGTTAGAAAATTTGGTGAAAGCATTAGAAAAGGATCTCACATTGGAGAAACCTTTGAACGAAATCAAGGAAATTCTTTGGGACAACATCATTCAATCAATAGATGATGTCTGGCCATCAATCCAAATAATGTATGAGCAAAATGATTTAGTTAAACTAGCTCTAGAAGAAGTTCAAAAGGCAAGGGAATAATTAGGAAATATGCCTGAAGAAGCCAGCAAGCTCATACAGTTTTTAAATACCAAGAACAAATATCAGCTTGAAGAGTTGGGCATTCAAGACAGAACAGGGACAATTTTAGAGGTAAAAAAGGTTTTTACTAAAAGAACTCTGATGCAAAACTTAGAAAGAAGGTGCTATGATATGCAGGAAGAAATCAATTCTTTTACAAACAGATTTGATATTTTGCAAAGTAAAGGGTTGCCAAGTCCTTTAGTTACTCATGACAAACTAATGAGTCATCAAAGCTATGTTGATAAATTGAATAAGTATGCAGACAACCAGGCAAGTCCATCGACAATTTCATCAGCAACAAAAGCATTGCCTGAGGGAAAAGTTCTCTATGACAGTCTGGAAAACTTCTTTTATCTCAAACATGAGGTGAAACATTTATTTCCAATACAGCCTACCTTTTCAAATACGTAAACCGATGAGACCTAAGAAAGCCTAAAGAACTTAATACTTAAGCACAATGGTGAAAAGATATGTTGGACATTTTGTAAAAATATCTAGATGAATTGATTATTTACTACATTAAATTATGGTAAAAAGGATAAACAGAGATCAAACAGTCAAAGTGTATCAAGACAGATAAAGAGTATCAAGAAAATAGAGCAATGTGACATTGTTGACGAAAGAAAAGACGTTAAAGAAGCCAAAGTATAAATACTCCCTCAATTAAAGTATTAGGGGGGTGGATTCTTAGACTTTGTTGTAATACTGATTATTTGGAATAAAGTGTTGTTGGACAAATTTTGCATGGCTAGCTGGGCAAAGAATTGATGCAAAGGACTTTTCACAGGATTCTTGAGTCAGACACCAGATCATAAGTCTTCTATCTCTTATGTTTTAAAAGTTTTCCTTGTTTATTATACCATCTATGTTTCATATCTGAATGATAAACGAAAAAGAATAATTCAAAAAGTGCTTGAGTGCAATCTGTTTTCAATCATTGTTATTCTTAATGTTTTCCTCTAAACTAGTATGAACAGTGAATTCTTAATTGCTCCTATTTCCTAGTTTGTTCATTCTGATTATTTGGTAAAGAATTCTAAATTTATCTTTATTAATAATCATTCAAGTTCCCTCTTTTGAATATGTTGAAGGATTCTTAATTTCCCTTCACCCATTTTGAGTCCATTCCATTCATTTTAAATCTTTATTTGTTCCCTGTTTGACTACCTTGCCCTGTGAAACCATCCCTTGTTAAAAAAACTAAATCCAATTAAGCCATCTTTCTTTGACTCCATTAGCCCAATGGCCTAAACTACTCAGTCTTACCCCTCTGCTATTGAATTCCATCACCCAAACACAATCAAAATCCATAAATTTTTATAACTAGCCTAATATCTTTCAAAATAAAGCTAAAACATAAAGAGAGAGCCCTCTCTGGGTACATATTAGCTAGATTCTGTACCTAAAAGTTGGTTTGTGGTTACCTCGGACCCCTTTCATCTTCCCAACAACTTCAAGGAAAATTTGAGTGATAACACCCATCACGATATCTGCAATATTTCCAACTAGTTGAATTCTTTTGATTTCTTTTCTTTTCCTTCCTGGTATTTTAATGCTTAACTCCCTAATTTTCTTTTTAAAAATTGGGATTTATTTAATGGCCTGTAACAAAGGAATTTTTATGCAAACATTCTTCACTTCATGCAACATATCATAGTCAGGCAATAGAATATATTTTTCTACTCCGTTATCAATTTTTAATATTTTAGGAAAAGGTGGTTTTGAAACAGATACTAAAGGTTGTTCCATAATGGGAGTTTAGTTTATTGGAGTATCATTAAAATGTGTAGGAGTGTCTTATTTTTGAATATTTTATTTTTGATGAAGAGATGTCCCTTCCTCGGAGTGGTCATCCTTCTTTTGAGGATTTCTGTCCTCATGAAGAGATGTATCCTCCTCAAAATGATCATCCTTTTCACTTTCCTGAATACAAATAGATGGTGACTTATTTTATAATACTCTACCACATCTAAGTTGAACATTGTTTAGATCTAATGGAGTTGTCATACAGGTATGCAGATTTTTCCCTTCTGTGTTGTAAACTAGTTGTGAATTTTTATTATTCAGGTTCGGAAGTGGTTGGGCAGGAAATTGATTTGGTCTTTGTGGAAATGGTAATGAAAGTTGTGGATTTGGATTTTGGGATTGAACTTGAGGTGGTTTGAGAGACTAAGGAAAATATCGTGGTGGAAAAGTAGGGTAAGGTTGAGGATATTGAGGATATTTTGGATATTTTACATAAGTATTTTTCCATCCTTGAATCCAAGGTTGAGGTTGAGGCCAAGGTTTCCAAGGCATAGGTGCAGTCCAATTGTTTTGTAATGGTTGAGCATATGTTTGAGTGTTAAATCCTTCGTTCTGCCATGGTATTCTAGCAACAAAACAAATAGGATATACCTGATTTGGAACTACTTCTTCCTGATAGACAACTTTAAGACCTGGTATCAAAGGACATTCCTTAGTATCATGTTTTTCTGCACATATAACACAAGTTTATATGATTTTCAAATCAAGGGGACATTCTCTCAAGGAATTTTTGTTTTGAAATTTTGGACAAAATATAGACAAGGCATCACTTTAAACTTTTTTCTTGTTTTGTAATTTTAAGGTGTTTATTTTTTCACTAAGACTCCCTAAAATGTCCATTTTAAAATTATCAAGAAAATTTCCTATTTCAGTCCCGCTTACTGTCCCGGTTGCATATTTATTAATTCTAGAGATAACATGATCTCTTGAACTCTTTCCAACTCTTGACTTACCTCTTGAAATGTGTATGCATAATTCATAAATATCTGGTAATGATAACTGAGAAATGCCTCCTTTTCCCATCATGTTGAGGATATCTATCCATTCATCTCTGATGGATTTTAATAGGAGAGCTTTGAAAGTGTCTTCATCTAAATTTTCCATTTTAACTCTCTTAATATTGTAGCTAAACCTTTCAATTAAAACCTCAATATTTTCATCTTCTCTTTGCATCATTTTGAGAAATTCATGCTTAAGGTTATGGGGCATGCAGTAATCCTTGTATTTATCTAAGAATACTGTTTTCATTTGTTCCCATGTTCTAATAGAGTTTGTTATTAAACCCATGAACCATTTTAGTTTTGTATACTTAAGAGTTGCTGGAAACAATTTCAACTTTTGACAGTCAAGAAAATAGTTATAAGATCTACATAAAACTTCAAACTCAAAAGGAAATGTTTCAGGATCCTCACTTCTTAATCCATGGAAGTTACAAAGGACAGAGGGTGAGATATTTTTCATTGTTATTGTAGTATATTCATCGAATATAGGAAAACCAATAGGATCTAGTTCTCTTCTATCTCCTCCTCTTCCTCTTCCTCCACATCTTCCACCTCCAATCCTAAGATGTTCACAATTTACATTGTGTACTTCTCCTTCCCCTTCCCCACCCATTGTATATTCTTCATAACTAATGTAAGGTTCCAAAATTGGGTTTGTTTGTTCCTCTTCTAGTTATTCTGGTTTCCTCTATCAATGGTATATTAAAATAGGTTTCTTCTTCCTCTTATTCACTAGGGAATTCTATTTCTTGAGTTAGAATTTGTTCTCTAGTTGAAGTTAGGAAAATTACTCCTTCTGTTGGGGATGTAGGATCTTCTTCTTCATGTACGGCCTTAGTTGATGAAGTTGGTGATTCTCTAGGTTGGATTTCATATCTTAGTACCTTAGGAAGCCTATGCATGCCTCCAATGGATGGTATGCGAGTTTGGGTGGATGGTGTGGGACTAAGAGGTCATGATGGGGTGAGTGGTGTTGCTGGAATTAAAATTCTACCTCTACTTACAAATCTACCTCTAGAATCTCTTTCCCTATGCATGTCATTGTCAAAATAAAAAGGCAAGATTCCTATTTACACTTCCCCGACAACGGTGCCAAAATGTTTGTCAATTTAATTGTCTTAAATTGATTACATAAATTATTGACTAGGGCTAGTAAACTGACGAAGTGTACGTGCACTATATGTGCTAAGAATCCTAATTATTTAAGTTGAATTAAATTGTCAGTGCACATCATTAGATTATTCATTGAAATAATCCTAAGAAAGATGATCACACTTATATCTAATTATGAAATCAACACAACCAACAAAAATATCAAACTCATAAATTAATCTCACTTGCCAAATGAAATTTAACTCATAAATACTCACACACACTCTGCAAAATATATAAAATGTGCTTTGAAAGGAACTTTATTTCTAAAAGAATAAACACACTCTTACATGGAAAATAAAAATGAATTTAAACTATGTTCACACTTGCTCAAATTGATAAACCACTATTTTTTTGAAATAAACTCACAACACTCATGCTCTGAAATGAAACCTACAAACTAATTTTATGATTCTCAAAATTACAATCTCATTATCAATTCTAACTCTTAATGCCAACTCAATTCATGTGCTCTTGAATTAATAAAATAAAATAATTAATAAAATAACCAAATTGTTTTCTATCTATGAACTCAATCATATGCTTCACATTAACACTACACATCTAATCTGTTTCTCAATTCATAATTGACATAAAGATACATTAGGGGATGCATCCATCTAATTTATCATGAAATTAAGAAATTGAAATAACATAATTGAAAGAAACCTTACTGCTTGAGGGGGCCCTCCACAAGAAGATGGCAACAAAACTAGGTTTAAAGATCAACCATGCATCGAGATAAGAAAACTTATTTTTATATTAAAACAAAGTTTAAGAGCTCATTGTTGCATAGTATAATATAATAACAATGATGCATAACATATCTGCTACGTGGTTTTTATAAAGCCTCTGTCACAAATGTTCCTATTTTTTTTAGCTAACAGAATAATAATTTAATCTTAGAATATATCCTATCAGAAATCGGTCATGATTTTCTACTTGACAAAGAAAATCGTGAGGTGTCTACTTCTCTTCTCGCTCGCTTGTTGTAGCTAACCCTTTGACCTTCACCTTTGACCATTCGATTGGAACATTCTTTCATAAATTTGATTCATGAAGATAGGAGGAAAACAATGAGTAGAATAATCACTATCTTCCCATATATATTTTTCTCTAGTTGGCACCTTGGATCTTGTTCAACAATGGACTCAGCTGTAGAATCAGATTTTGGCCACATAAACATCATAATCCAGTAGCTGATGCAAATATTATGAAAATAATAAAGAACATTAGTAACATATGAAATATGAGACAATAATATACGTGTCAAGATTTGAATCCACTGATTTGATGCCCATTGATGGTTATGGAAGTCAAAATATGTGAAAAAGGATTGTAAAAATGAAACAATTATGAGGCTCAACAACGAGTCCATACATGATCTGTTGCTCTAGCTACACTTGTGAATTGTGTCCCACAACTTTTTCCTTCCTTGTGCCTCCATTTCACTTTTAATATGGATACCTACTTCAATAAACAACTTCTAGGTCTCAAATCGATTTGTCCCTTGTCATTGCTTGAATCGTGCCCCCTAACACATGTTTTGACCCAACTGCAATGTTTGACAATTATTTTTTTGATATGGTAGACTCAGCCCTTGTATGGATGCGCCATATTCGCCTCACATGCCCTTACAACTCTGTCGATAACATTGTATGCACGTAGGCCTTGGATGTTCGAGTCTGCTAGTGGTTTTGTTACAGTGGCTAGGTGACTTGGTGGTCAGGTCAACTACCAAACCCTCTCGTCTTTATCTCTTTTTTTTATATTTTATAAACTTAAAGTTTTCTTAGAATTTTTTTTTTTAGCTTGTACAATATCGATATCGTACAATGTATGACCTTAATTTTTTTTGTTCTTCGCTGAGAAAAACTCTTTTGTGTCACACGAGCATGGCTAAACATGGCTTTTGTGAGCCTTATCATTGAGCTTGTCTTCCTGCATGATTTAGAGATCGGTTTACAAAGATTTTATCTTGTACACCATGTTATATTTTATGTTAATATAACACTCAAAAACTTTATTAACCTAATGATTATAGATCCACGGAATAAAAGTGCAAATATGTTCTTAACATAATTTGTGGAAATAAAATTAAACCAATATCAATCACAAGTGACACAAACATATTTTTCCTAATAAAATTGTTTTCATTAATATCTTATTCCCTACTTGGGCTCCCATCCTAGGATAATGGCACAACCAAAGAAACACAATTACAACATAAATTGGATATAATCCAACATATTAGGACCTAGATTAGTCATCAATCTCCTTGGTTTATTTGGATCTGCTATGCTACACCCTTGTACCTAGACATGGCACACTTGAGTATCACACTTCTCACTTGATAAAATCCCTCTCTTAATGGATTGTGTTGCTATATTGTGTGTCCTTCTCCTACTTCTTGGATTTTATTTTATAGCTTTACATTGAGCTAAATCCCTAATATTAATCTACAAAGTGATTGAGTATGATTGAGATTAGATCCAGCTTCACTTGATATTAATGGTTGAGATTAAAAAATAAGTACTCTAGTAACTTTATTTTACTTTCTTAAGTTTCTTTTGTTGAATAGTGAAAATAATCAATTATGTGCTTTTCCTAAGTTTAACTTAGGATAATTTACAAAAAAAACTAGCTCACATTAGAGCAACTTTCCTAAATGGGCTTTGGACAACTTCTTGCATGCTTAGACGCTTAGGCCAATGTAGAAGTACTTGCCCGAGCTACAATCATCAAAATTATCTACATTTAAAATGAAACTACCATTCACTTTGTTTGGCATCACATATCACTTAGTTTTAGCCATTAAAGTCAATATCTCACCATCAACTTCTTAAAACCTTTGTAAGCAAAGATTTAAAGTTTCATTTTTTCTTTTATTTTCAAGATTAGCTCTCACAACTCTAAAAAAAAGCATCTCCTCCCTAGCCTATTTTTCATGATGTTTGCTTTGATTTATATATGGAATTATATTCGTAGATAAATTTATTTGGAAAATTATAGTTGGTTTGTTAGAATCTAATGAAAGGAATGGAATATTAATATATTTTTCCTCGAATTTTAGAAAGAAGACTTGATACCCTCTTTGTTAGAATTTTGAACAAGTGAACTCTATTTGAACTTAACTCCATACATCATATTATAGTACAACATCACAATGACATGTAAATAATAAAACATGTGGATAGAATAAAACAAATGGAATAAATGAAAAATCACTAGCTATAGTATACATGAAGAGATACCATAATAACTCATTGTCATAACCATGGGATTTTATTTGCATTCACATTTAGGTTTCCCTTAACGATGCTACTAGCAAGATCAGAATTAGTTTGTTGATATTACTAGATGGACTAGTGTATATATGATGATCCATGTAAGGCAAATAGTAAATGGTACACCTACATAAAGAGGTGTTGTAAGCACAAATAAACTTTAACCCCATAGCACCTTTTTATGCTTGTTTGGAGAATTCATTACAGTTAGACCATGGGGGGCTCGAGTGTTGGTCAAGAAAGGGTGGTGACATCACCTCCACTAGGGTTCAATTCCATCGATCCATGTGGCATATTTTATTTTGTGGAATATTGAATCTTTCATGGCCCTTAAGTTGCATTAGGGGTGGAATTTTCCATAAAGTGAGAAACAACGCCCCACCTTTCAGACAATGTTGAATAATTGAGAACACAGAGAGGAAGCATCCTGAAACTCATTCAAATTATTATAATTAAGATGAAAATTAACATTAGTGTAACTCTCCCCATTAATGACCTCTTTTCAAACTCAACAACTCATAATACAAGGAAAATTCTTATTACATTGATCATTTAGTAAATAGTGACAATCTTGTTCAAATTTACCATCTAGAAAAACATAAAAGAACCCATAATTGGACACACATTTCCAATCTTGTAATTGGAACCAATAGATAAAATATTAATGCATAATGAATCATGAAACATATATGGGAAGTGACCAAGCAATAAGAATATTTCAAAAGTTTGCTCATCTTTGTTAGTTATTTAGTTCACAATAGCATTTAGACCATAAACTTAGGCATATTAAAAGTTAGTTTTTGGCATAGTCTAATTTATGATTTAATGTTGTATTAATGACTTATAGCACATTTAATTCATTTTAGGGTTTTTCATTCATTCACTATCTATAAACGTATTTGTTTTCCAAGAGATTAGTTCAATTAGTTTTTGTCAATGTTGGGAATTTGGCTAGTTTCATGCAAATAAGTGCTTAGATTGAAGCATTCTAGGCGAGGTGTATAATCCACACTGAGGGGTGTATTAGGGATATCATCCATGAATGTTGTGAAACATTCATTCGATTTCTCTATGGGTTTTTCCTCAGAATAAATATGACATAAGTTCTCTTCATTTTGATATACAAGAAGTATTTTCCTCGTCCAAGTTCCCTTGTGTTCTTGGATTCTTCGTGTGTTTGATTTTTGTAACATGATATTAGAGCCCTAGTGAGGGGAAGTCAAAGAAAAAGTAGGTGAAGGTCTAGACACTAATTTTCTATATAGACCACAAAATTGAAATGGATTTCAAGAAAGGAAAGCTAAGTATAATTTACTTTTGGGTATTTTAAGATGGATTTAACAAAAGAGAAGCTAGGTTTTGACCAGAGCAACTTTTTTTAGAAGTAATTTTGTAGATGTTTCACATATCTCACTATTTCTCAACATATTATAGATATGATATTGATTCAACATTTCTAATTATAATTTTATTGATCCAATAAGTATTTGGTAGAATTGAACCAAAGTCGAGAAATTTTTTAAATAGATTTGACAGTTTTATTTCATTTATTTATTTTAGAAGTATATCTAAAGGTAATCCAAGATATTTTTAGAATATTTGAAGAACATTTAATTATGTTTTCAATATATCTAAGAGTTTTTTAATAATATCTAAAGTAAAAAAACTCAATTTTCTTATTTGTAAGTCTTTATCTCAATTGCAAATTTTATTGTCAATGTCATCTATCTATCTACACACACACACACATACATATGTATGTATGCAGAAATTCATGGTTTTCTAATGGTCAACTTGTATTTCTTACTATAAATTTCTAGGATAACTTATAGTTACCTAGAAGCAATGTATGTTAGGGATATTTTGAGCAAAGAAGTTTGGATTAAGCATGTGTTGGTTGAAATAGGGAATAGTGATGTTGATAAATTTTTTGATGATTGATGAAATACTATGTGATGTGTAGACTAATGGTGATGCTATAACTATGTGAAATCCAAAAAAGGATTTATATGAAAATTTAGACAAAGATAAAATATGTTTCTTTAAAACTTGTATATTTATAATAAAAATGGATGAAAGTGAGCCCTTATAGGATCATTTTGGACTGGACTTATGTAGGAACACAAAAAAATATAGATATTAACATAACCACAAATATGTAGTAGAAATAAATCTTCATTTCATTAATATCAAAGAATTGAAAGATGCTTACATATAGAATGGAGATAAAATAACTTGGGCGATGGTAGCTTATCTCTGATAAGAGATGTGGTGGATACCTGCCTCTGAAATATGCTACAGTGAGGCTCCAAGGCCTTTTTATTATTGAAAAAAAAGGGAAAACCCTAAACAACCAAAACCATAACTCGAGGAGATGAACGCCAAGAGTTTGTGGGCCATGTTGGGATTAGTTGGACTGTTGGAAAACCAACTTGTCGGGGTTGTAACTTGGTCATATGATCTTCGTTGTGTATGATACCTTGCTAAAAATATTTTTCCGAGTACTAAAACATTTGCAGTAGGCCACCACCTATGGCTAACCTCAAAAAAATGTTGTTATGGTGGTCAAATCAACTCGAGAAGTTAAAGACCCAAAAAAATGCTAAAATAGTAAAGTGTGCTACAATCAAGGAAAATGATGAAACCAACTGGAGGTCTAGGTTGAATAGGAGGGTGGCCACAAATATCCACCTAGAACAGTCCTCCCACCTTAGGAATAAATGTTCTCCATTGTGTGCATAGCCTCCACGTGGTGAGGAAATTTTTGTTGAACTCGTTCCTTGATGAGCCACTTGACTTGGTGAAGAAGTTGGCGTTCTTTGAAAACTCGATATAGTTGGATGCTCTGCTGGTCATTGTTCTTTATCTCTGTATCCATGATCCTAGCAGTCTTATCCTACTCGATACAACTTGTGTTGAGATTTTTTGGTGTCAGTTGCTCATCAATGTCTGATGTGTCCAATAGTGGGGGAAATTATGGTCGTAATTGGTCCACATTGAATATTGGGTGTAGGACAAGGAAAACTTTAATTTTGAGCTCGAAAGAATTGTATCATATGGCCTTAGTGATGGTGTAAGTCCCATAATAGAGAAGACGAAGCTTACGGTGAGCCCCAACGAGGAGCTCCTTTCGTAAATGTTACCAAAATTTTTTTCCCACATGGAACTTATGTGGTACCCGATGTTGATCATGCCACTGTTTGTACTTGGAATTGTCTTTGTCCAATATGCTATGAACTTGTTGGTAGATGTGTTGAATGTGTTCAATGAAGTTGGTAACTCAGTCAACTTCAAACTAGACATGAGTCGAATATGTATAATTAGATTCTAGTGGTATGGAAACATTAATGGGACATAGTGGTTGGAATTGTGTTGGACATAGAGGAGGCTCTCATCCCATGTGTGTGGATGCATTGAGTTGTACATGTGTAGAATGTGCATGACCATCCTATTGGCAAACTTTTTCTGGCCATTAGTTTGGGGGTGGAAGGTCATGGACTTAATAATCTTGGTATCCAACATCGACTAGAGGCTTGACCAAAATGCACTCAGGAACCTATTGTCTCAATCTAATATAATGGATTGTGGGATCCAAAAGTGTAACCATGCTCGTTCAAAGAAGATCTTGGCAGTGAATTAGGTTGTGATACTCTTCTTGTAGGACACCAAAATGGCCATCTTAGATAATCCGTTGACAACCATGAAAACACAGTCGTTTCCATGCTTTGTACAAGGAAGTCCCGACATGTAATCCATGGAGATGGACTCCTAGGGCCGACTAGGAGTAGGAAAAGGAGTATATAGGCCTTGCTTATTGATTTTAGGTTTGGAAATGGAATAGGAAATGTAGGATTTGATGTATTTCCAAACATCCTATCAAAGGTTCTACCAATAAAAATATTTCTGCAACATTGCCACTATTTTCTCTACCCCAAAATGTCTAGTAACTCGACTGTAGTGCGCGTTGAAAATTATCTTAGCACACTTTCTTGAAGTAAAATAAAGGTATCCCAGGTGGCATAAAAATTCACTTTGTAGGTGAAAATATGGAACTTTCTTTCCTTCTACAATCATTTGATATGTGGTGCCAAATTCTAGATCACTCTTGTAAAAATGCGGCCACCCCGAAGTCTCGTGTCCACAAGAGTCAAGCACAATGGTAAGTTCCATAACCTGTGGTTGGCTAAGATAGTATGTAATATTATTGGTGTTTCCATTCTTGTACCTGATGTTCAAATGGAACTGTTGTAGTTATGTGGATGATTTTTTATGGTGATCATTGTAGAACTTACCATGTCTATGTATAAACTGCAGGGGTCGGTGGTTTGTGTGAATGATCATTTCCTTCCCCATAATGTAATGCTTCCCTTGTCGGCATGCCTGCACAATGGAATACATATCCTTATCATAAGTGGGATACTTTCATACTGTATCTGAAAGTGTCTCACTATGATATGCCACGTGATGCCCTTGTTGGGTAAGAATTGTACCAATAGCATAATCGAAGTTGTTTGTCTCAATTTCAAATGGTTGTTATAGGTCTGGTAATGTGATCATTGGTGTAAAATGGGCGATGCTTTAAATGCCTTCTGTTGGGATTCAAACCAAAATAATTTTTCTTTTGCTCCACCCTTGGTGACTTGACTCAAAGGCCAAGCGATATGAGAGAATCCCAAAATGAACTTGCGATAGAAATTGGCAAGACCCAGAAAAATATGAAGCTCTGTTAGAGTTGTTGGGGCTGACCAATACCAAATTAATTGAATCTTGGAAGGGTCCACATGCACATCCCTCTCATCAATTATGTGCCTCAGATATTGAACCCGGGTCGTATCAAAAGTGCATTTCTCCAAATTGGCACACAATCTGTGTTGTCACAGGGCTTGGAGGAACTGTTGGGTATGGTGTATATCATCTTCCCAACTATGACTGAATATCAAGATGTCGTCCAGGTACACTACCACAAATGAATTGGTGAAGGGCCACAAGATTTTTTCCATCAACTGCATGAATTTTGTGGGACATTTGTCGACCCATAAGGCATGACCAACCATTCGAAAATTCCCTCCTTGGATTTGAAGGCAGTATTCCACACATCATATGGTTCAATCGATACTTGGTGATAACCAGACTTCAATTCAATCATTTTGAAATATTTTTCCCCCTTGCGTTGGTCCAGAAGATAATCAATTGGTGGGATTGGATACCTATTCTAGACAATCATCTTATTCATCTCCCAATAGTCAATACAAAGCCTCTAGGTTCTATCCTTCTTTTTTACCAAAAATATCAGGCTCCCACACGGTGATGAGCTTAGAATATTGTGCCCTTTCTACAACAACTACTAAATTTTCCTCTTGATCTCATCATTCTCCAGAATAGAGCATCAGTAGATTGGTCCATTGGGTAGTGGCACGCCCGGGACTAGATAGATGGAGTGATTGAACTGAAAATGTAGGGGTACCCCTATTCGTGAGGTGAAGGATCGCTTCCTAGAAGATGTGGATGTGGCCACAATATTCCTCTTGTTTTGAGGGTGAATCATAAGGAATACAAATTTCCCAGTCTGGGAGATGATCTTACTGCATTGTTTAACAGAGATCAAAGAAAGGATTGTAGGAGGTGCTACCTATAATATCCTGTATAATTTCTGACCCAAATTAATAATAACATAATGAGGTCTAGATTCATATACAAATTGACACTTCCATAGGTATTTTTGACCTAATAAAACATCACACACTTCCAAAGGGGAAACATCACATAATACCTCATCTTCAAAGGGCTTGGTGCTATAATGAAGGAGACACTACTAGCTGACACAGAGATATCACCATTGGTGGAGCCACCTGATGGTGTATGGATGTGGGTGTGGCGTTGTTGGAAATTTCAATCTCTTAATGACCCTAGCTGAGATCAGGTTCTTCTAGCTCCCGCGATCAATGATGAACTACACCGACGAACCCTTTACCCACATCTGTGAGTGGAAGAGGTGCCCCCCCTCCTCTGGATATTTAGGTTACACATTTTGGAGCTTAGTGGTGGCTACCATTGCAGTGGGTTCAATGTCAATGATTACTTTCCCTTGACAGTTTCCAGCTCAAAGTCAGATCATCCATCCATCTTTGAGATTTTAGCTTAGCCACCAACGCCTGCTTTGAGTGACATTTATTTGTGTTGTGAGTGGGAATTTTATGGAACTCACACCACATGTTGGTGTCTTTCTTCGACTTCCCGTTATTATTGTCTTGCGGTTTTGAGGAGTTGTCATGACCTAATTCTGTCCTTTTCTCTTTGGCTTGGGTGCACCTTTGCTCTACTTTGGGTTCACAAATCCAATGTATCGCTTCTTCTACTTTATTTTTTTCTTAATCTTGATAACATATCGATATGTTGCACCAAGCAAGGAGATGTCCAAGAGCTCCATTTCCTCCTAAATGTATTTGTGAAAATAACTGTGATACTTGAGAACCAAATGTTTCTCAGAATCTCCAATACCCAACTTTGTGTGTAGGGTATGGAAAATATTCATCAACTCATGCACATCTTGATCCCGTTGTTGCCGCAATGTAGTCCATTTTATATACTTATCCTCATATCTCCCCATGGGGTAATATTATTCCTTGATGGCATCTTAGAATTAATTCCATGTGGGTGAAACAAAAAACATTGAGGGTTCTCTCTCATCCCTCTATTCAAAATAGGTTTCCCACCAGTCCTTGACATGGGCGGCGGTTTTGAGGAGTCCAAAAGTAATATTTGCCATATTGTAAAAATCATGAACCAAAAAATATTCTCCCAACATATTTAACTATCTATCTATGGTGTTTGCATCTATCTGGCCTTTAAATATGGGAATGTCAAAGTTGACGTTTACCTTGAATGGATTGGAGGCTCCAAAGCGGCTACTGGATGAAGATGCATCGCTTGTGGGTATCCACCGAAGGATCTAGGAAAATTTATCCATCATCGTGTTCCTTTGTTACTTGAGGGATTATTAAAGTGGTATTTTGAAGGGATCTCCTGATCCCTTATCTTTCTTGTATTCCTCCATGGGAGTTCATCGGGGTTTGCGACGCTGGTCTTGCAAAGGTTCAACTAGTTTGAGCCCTAACTCCTTATACCCCGGCCTTGTTGAGGACATGAAAATAAAAATAGAGAGATAAGATCACTCTGATACAACTGGTTCAGACTTATGCAGGAATGAAACAGAATAAAGATATAAAAATAAATACATATATAAATTAGAAATAAATCTTTATTTCATTAATATCAAAGAAATTAAATATGCTTACATATAGAATGGAAATAAACTAGCTCTAGTGATAGTAGCTTGTCTCTAAGAAGATATGAGGTGGATACCTCCTTCTAAACTGTGTTACAATGAGGCTCCAAGGAATTTTTATTATTGAAAAACAAGGGAAAACCATAAAAAACCAAAACCCTAACCCGAGGAGATGGAACAACAAGAGTTTGTGGGCCTTGTTGGGGTTAGTTGGACAACCAACTTCCCGGGGTCATAACTTGGTCATATGATCCCTATTTGGTGCGTATGATGCCTTGTTAGAAATATATCTTCAAGTACTATAACATTTGTGGTCCTATGACTAGGAGTTTGTTTCAAAACTAAAAAAAAAAAGTCTTTTAGGGGGTTAAAAAAACTTCGGAAGTCCAAGACCTGAAAAAATGCTAAAAATAGTAAATTATGCCATAAATGAGGAAAGTGATGAAACCAATTGGAGGTCTAGGTGGAATAGGTGGTTTTCCACCCATATTCACCTATATCAATCCTCTCCCCTTATGAAGAAATGGTCCCCATTGCGTACATATCCTCCATGAGGTGAGGAAATGTCTATTGAACCTGGTCCTTGGTGAAGGAGTTAGTGTTGGTCAATAATTGTCATTGATGTCAATATGAGCATTGTTGAAGGTCATGATGACATGGATGATTAAACTTTATAACATGGATGATTGTTGGAGGCCACACTTGGAGCTCTAATGAATATTCCCTAACCCTTATCCTTGTCCTAATGACCTTATGCATGAAGAATCCTAAAAACCCCAAGTTTTGTAGTACATTACTTGAAAAATCATAAAGAAAATGATTTTGTAACATTTTGAAGATATCATATTACAATGAATCCTTCACCAAATTGTAGAGGAATCCCCCCCCCCTTTCCAATGATCCCTCACTCGCCCTCTAACTCCCCTTAGTCTAAGAGAAAATGAATGTTTAAGATGATATATCATATAATTTCCCGTAGCTGACCTAAGCCTACTTTTATAAGTCGGCTTGACCACCATGAGATGTGTAGCTTCATGTATAATAAAAAATTAGTATAAATACAAGTCTAAACCTTCATTTTAACTTATCAATTTGATGAACACAATTGTAGAGATATACCACAGTTCACAACTCATGAACTAGGACATTGAGGAGGGTTTGAAGAATTAATTGGTTGGGGAATATTTGTCCTAGGGTTCAGATCCTTATGAAGAGAAGCATACCACACGTGGCTCAGTTGTATTGATATATTTAATTTTGGATAGCTAGAAAAAACCTCAAAACAATTAAACAAAGACTTGGTTTTGTGTTGAGTACCCTCATAATAGTGTCTCAGACCACCTACAATACCTTGCATTTGTGACTTGATAGCTTAGAAAATTCAATTTTGGTTTTGTGCAGCTTGAACCAGGGTTACATAATTTCATACCTCCCACAGAATTTCAAAACTTTGATCCTTGACTGCAGTGAACCTGAAGTAGACCAACGTTCCTTTTGAGCTCAGATAAAACATAATTATGGTGCAGACGAGTGACCTTTCTTAGGAGCTCATATATGACAGTGGAGGATTGATGATATAATAAACTTGTGTAAGGCTCAGTGAAGGCTTACATAACTGTGGAGTGGTTCGGTTATATTTCTTTGGAAGCTCAAACAGTCAAGGGTTCAATCCTTAAGCTCAAACCTATGAACATCTTGAAACTAGTCACCTTTGGAACTTGGATTAAAGATAGTAGTTACACTTTGAAGACTTGAACGATGATAATTATGGAAGTGTGGAAAGTCATGTATTTGGAGCCTTGAACAGTCAAGGATTTGGAACTGTGGACAAAGAAGCATTTGGATTTTTTGGACAAGTGAAGTATTGGATAATGAAGAGTATTTAGTGAAAAAATTGGAAGTCCAGAAGAGACTTTTGAAGAAATTGGCGTAAGTAACTTACTCATTCTATTTATTAAAAAGTTGAAGGGTTGAAGCCCTAGGGGTTGGAGCCCCTAAAAACATGGTTGGAGCCCTAGAGGTTGGATCCTCATAAAGCCCAAGTTTGAGCTTGGAAATAGGTTGGAGCTTTTTAGATTGAAGGGTTGGATCCCTCAACATCATTTTATTCAAACTTTTGTAAAAATGAGGATTGGTGTCCTCACTTGTTCCTAATAAAATTCTTATTATTTATTTTCATATTATAATTGTGAATAATCTTAACTAGTAAACATAACAATTGAAAAGAAATATTTACTCACCCCCCCTCTTATTATTTCTAACAATTGGTATGAAATCGATCTTCTTCATAATCAGCCTAATAGCTGGAAGAAGGATTCTTAAGTCACAATGAAGAATCAAGATTCGGGAAAATTCCCCCAATTTGATGGAAATTGTTTTGGCTTTTGAAAGCGTAAGATGACATTATATTTAATGTCCCTTGGACATGAAGTATGGTAATCAGTTATGGATGGATAAAAAGTTCCACCTACTCCTCCAACAGATCAATACGGAAGGAAAGTTTATATAGAAAATTCCAAAGCACTAAATTCCATAACAAGTAGAATTTATGATTCATAATTTACAAAAGTTATGAATTGTGATTCTGCCAAGGAAATGTGGGACAAGCTTATTTATATCTATGATGGAGACTCCAAGGTAAAGAAGGAAAACCTCCAAACGCATAGAAGACAAATTGATATTTTTAATATGGATTACGAAGAAGATATTGCAGCCTTTTTCCTTTGAGTGGATGAAATTGTCAACTCACTCAAGGGTCTAGGTGAAAACATTGAAGAAAGCATAGTTGTCCAAAAAGTTTTGAGATCACTTCCGGAACAGTTTTATTCCAAATTAAGTGCCATAGAATAAATAAAAGACTTGGAGACCCTAAATATGGACGAACTTCATGGGATTCTCATTTCATATGAAATGAGAAAAGGAATCCCAAAATCCAAGGAAGCTGCATTCAAGGCTTCAATATCATCGAAGAAAGGGAAATTTTGTAATTATAGAAGTGAATATTTTGATACTGAAACAAAACTAGCACAAACTGTGAGGAAACTAAGGAAATGATCCAAGCTCAAAGGTAAGTATCCTCTCACTAGTTTAAGTGTGGAATAATAAGACATTATGCTGCAAAATTTCCTCAGAAACAAGATAGCGATGATGAAGAAGAATATAAAATGAGGATGTTCAAGAAGAAAGGGTCAAATAAGAATAATTTCTTCTCCAAACAAGATGACTCTGATGACGAATAATTCTTGATTACAAAAAAAAAATCAACTAAAAATACCTTTCTACTCAAAAGGGATAATGATGAGTCTGATGAAGAATATGACTATGATGGAAGCATTGAAGTATTTTTCATGACATTTTAAAATGATGATGATTCTGAAAAATAAGATAAAGGAAATGTGGATGAATTACTAATCAGTGTTATTGAAGAAAATGAGAAATTAAGGAAAAATTTCATTTCTCTCAAAGTAGAAAAGGAAGAAGCAAAAAGGAAGGAATAATCCTTGATTAAAAAAAAAATCAACTAAAAATACCTTTCTACTGAAAAGGGATAATAATGACTCTGATGAAGAAGATGACTATGCTGAAAGCATTGAAGTATTGTTCATGACATTTAAAAATTATTATGATTCCAAAAAATAAGATGAAGGAAATGTGGATGAATTACTAATCAGTGCTATTGAAGAAAATGAGAAATTAAGAGAAAATAAAGAGAATAAATATGTGAAAAACGAGAAGTTGAAATTGTCTCTCTAAGGAAAGAGTTGAATCAGGTTAATAAGAGATGGAGAAGTTCTCAAACTCTTGATAACATCCTTATTACTCAAAGACCTCAACATGATAATATTGGAATTGGTTTCAAAGGAGAATCATCAAGTTCAAAGAAGAATTCCAATGAAAAAATCCAAAGAAGTTATGCTGATATCCTTTGAAATCATCCAAAAGAGGAGAAGTCATTCCACCAAGAACAAAGGTCCACCTACAACAACCCAAGGAATGAAGGAAATCTATCTCTAGGGAAGAATATTACATCAAGTCAAGGCTATCATAATAGGTATCAAACTATCTTTCTTGGTTGTTGTTTCCACTGTAAAAGGACAATAGCTCAAGATAAGGACAATATCTCAAGGCTTATAAGGAGAATAGCTCAAGGCTTATAAGGGCAATAGCTCAAGATATAGGACTAATTATCAAAGCAAGCCATGTAGCTTAAAATAATAAGGTCAAATCAAGACCAACAATTCATTTGATCATTTGGATAAGTATGATGTAGTATGCTCAAAATGCAATGATTTTGACCATGATGCACAAAATTTTCCATTTATATCAAAAGGGGAAGAGTTGAAGAAGGAGGAACCCACTACAGATAATTGTGGCCTAGCTTTATGTGCACATAGTAATGAAAATCAATGGTTTGTGGATAGTGGAAGTTCAATACACATTAAAGGTAACCAAAATAATTTTATCTCATGAAAAAAAATGATGGAAATGTATCCTTTGGAAGTGGATCTGCTAAAATTTCTAGAAAAGGAAAAATTTCTCTTGTTAATGGAAAGGGAAAAACACAAAATTCATTGTTGGTGGAAGGGATCAAACAAAATATTCTAAGTGTTAGCCATATTTTTTACCAAGGACGTAATGTTATCTTTAATACTAAAAACTATGAGATAAGAAAATCCTCTTCAGGAGAACTTGTGGGGAAAGGAGTAAGAACACCTGATAATGTATACATTTTGAGTAAAATTCAAGAAGAAAAATTCTATATGAGTCGAACAGATGAAAGTCGGTTATGGAAAAATTGATTGGGACATTTAAACTTTGACAACTTGGTTATTATCAGAAAAAACAAGTGCGCTGAGGGACATTCCAAAAATTATAAAGCTAGAACAGGTTTTGTGTGGCCCATGTCAACATGGAAATAAAACTAGAACTTTCTTCAAGACTAAGGAGTTCCCAACATCAAAACCTTTGGAGATCATACATGCATATTTATGTGGAACAACTAGAACTCCAACTCTACAAGGAGAAATGTACTTTTCTCTATTTGTAGATGGCTATAATAGAATAATGTAGGTATTATTTATAAAATTAAAATCCAAAGCTTTTGAATGCTTTTAGAATTTCAAAGCTCTTGTAGAAAATGAAAAAGAATAAAAAATCAAGTGTCTTAGAAAAGATAGAGGAGGAGAATTCAATTAAAAGGAATTCAATGATTTCTGTAAAATACATGGAATAAAAATAGAACTCTTTGTATCTAGAACTCCTAAACAAAATGGAGTTGTAGAAAGAAGAAATAGGATTGTACAAGAAATGGCAAGAATGATGTTACTAGCAGCTAATTTGTAGGCCATGTTTTGGAGAGAAGCAATTGGGACAAAAATATATAGCTTGAATAGAGCTCAACGAAGAATAAATAATGACAAGGATCTGTATCATGAATTATGGAAAGGATGACCCACTTCAGTGAAATATTTTAGAATATTTGGAAGAAAATGCTTTATGAATATCAATGATGACTCAATAGGCAAGTTTGATTCTCGTGTTGATGAAGAAATATTTCTTGGATATTCTACAAGGAGCAAAGCATACAAATTCTACAATAATTGACTACAAAAGATAGTAGAAAGCATTGATGTAAATATTGACGAAGCACTTCTAGAAAATGGAATTGAAGTCCATGAAGAAGATTCAATTCTTGAATAATTTGAAGAAGAGTCAACAAAGGAAGAAAATGATCAAGAAAATCAAAAGGAACCATCTCAAACTCCATCAAAAGTAAAATCTCCAAAAACACCATCCAGAAGAACAAATTATTGGTATTGTAGATTATGGAATACAAACCCGAAGAAGGATGACAAGTACACCAAGAAAAGATGATGTTTCCTTACTATCCATCGTAGAACCAAAAACTTTACTCAAGCTAGTAAGGACCCTCATTGGGTGGAAGCTATGGAAGAAGAAAATTTTCAAATAAAAAAGAATGAAACATGGGAACTTGTACCTAATCCAAAAGATAAAAATATAATTGGAACCAAGTGGCTGTTAAAAAACAAAATGAATGAAGATGGACAGATCATCAGAAATAAAGAAAGTCTTGTTTGTAAAGGATACTCACAAATTGAAGGAATTGAATTTGAAGAAACCTTTTGTATTTTTCTTGTTGAAAATGGTTCAAATTTTATCAAATGGACGTGAAAACAACATTTCTAAATGGTAATCTAAAGGAATAAGTTTACATGGAGAAACCGTAAGGGTTTGATATAGAAGAATGAAAAGACTTTGTATGTAAGTTTAAAAGGGTATTATATGGATTGAAACAAGCTCCTAGAGATTGGTACGCAATATTGGATCATTATATACAGCAATAAGGTTTCAAAAAGGGGGTGGCAGGAAGTAATCTATACATGAATATGGACAAAGATAAATTTCTAGTCACTCTTGTATATGTTGATGATTTGATTTTTTCCAGAAAAATGATGATATGAGTCATGAATTTGCTCAAAATATGTCTAAGGAGTTTTAAATGTCTATGATTGGTGAACTATCTTACATCCTTGGACTACAAGTAACTCAAACTAAAGCAGGTGTGTTCATATACCAAGCAAAATATTTTAAATACACGCTTAAGAGATATGGGATGGAAGAATGTGCTCCTATGGGCACACATATGAGTACAGATTGCAAATTAAACAAATATGATGAATCCCCTTCAGTAGATGTACCTCTTTACATGTCAATAATTGGAGTTATTCTATATTTAACTGCTTCATGACCTAATATTATGCAAGCAGTAGGAATGGTGTCAAGATTTCAATCAGCTTCTAAGGAATCCAATTTGTTGGTTGTGAAAAGAATTCTCATATATTTGAAAGGTACTCCTAATTTTGGCCTATGGTATCCCAAAATCACAACTCTTTCCATGACATATTACACTGATTTTGATTGGGTTGGAAGCGTAGATGATTGAAAAATTACTAGCAAAAATACATTCTTTATGGGAGACTATCTAGTATCTTGGCTCAACAAAAACAAATCTTCTATATCTCTCTCCACAGTTGAAGATGAATATATAGCTATTGCAGATTGTTGTACACAAATATTATGGACGAAGGATTCATTGAAATATGTCAACATAGAGACTAACCAAAAAATTAGTATCTATTATGATAACACCAATGCCATTAGTCTTTCAAAGAATCTGGTAACGCACTCGAAGACAAAACATATTCCAATCAAATACCACTTTATTTGAGAACAAGTTGTAGAAAAAAATATCAGATTGGAATACGTCAATACAAAGGAACAAATTGAATATATCTTGACAAAACCCCTACCACAAGAATAATTTTAATATCTTCGCCAAAATATGGGGGTCATTTCTCTTGCATCAAATTAAGACAACACATCGACAGGGGTAGGAGCACCATGACAAGGGAAGAAACATTACAAGAAGAAACTTGATAAGGGGAGTACTTGGAAACCCCATTTTCCATTTCTGTCAAAGGGGGAGAAAATGTTAGATGAAGAGAGCATATTTCCATAAATGACAAAGGGGGAGATTGTTGTTCAATAACTGTCATTGATGTCAATATGAGCACCGTTGAAGGTCACGATGACATGGATGATTACAATTGATGACATGGATGATTTTTGGAGGCCACACTTGGAGCTGTAATGAATATTCCTTGACCCTTATTCTTTTCCCAATGGCCTTATGCATGAAGAATCCTAAAAACCCCAAGGTATGTACAACATTTCTTGAACAATCATAAAGAAAATTATATTGTAACGTTTTTCAAGACATCATATTACAATGAATCCTTCACCATCTTGTACATGACTCTTTACCCTTTCCAATGAGCCCTCACTCACCCTCTAACTCCCCTTGGTATAAGAGAGATCAATTTTTAAGATGATATATCATATTATTTCCCCTAGCCGACCTAAGCCTACCTATATAAGTCAGCTTGACCACCATGAGATGTGTCCCCTCATGTATAGTTGAAAATTAGTATAAATACAAGTCTAAATATTCATTTTAACTCATCAATTTGGTGAATACATTGCAGAGATATGGCATAGTTCACAACTCGTGAACTAAGACACCAAGGAGGGTTTGAAGAATTAATTGATTGGGGAAAATCTATCCTAGGTTTCGGATCCTTATGAAGAGAATCAGACCACCTGTGGCTCAGTTGTATTGATATATTTAAGTTCAAATAGTAGGATAGAACCTTAGAACAGTGAAACAAAGACTTGCTTATGTGTTGAGTACCCTCATAACAGTGTCTCAGACCACCTACAACACGTCGCATCTATGTATGGATAGCTCAGAAACTTCAATTTTGGTTTTGTGCAACTCGGACCAGGGTTACAAAACTTCAGATCTCCCACAAAATTTTGAAACTTTGACCCTTGACTTTGGTGAACCTGAAGTAGACCAACGTTCCTTTTGATCTCGAACAAAACATATTTATGGTGTAGACTAGTGACCTTTCTTAGGAGATCAAATAGGATAGTGGAGGATTGATGATATAATAAACTTGTGGAAGGCTTGGTGAAGGCTTACATAATTGTGGAGTGGTTTAGTTATATTTATGTGGAGGCTCAAATAGTCAAGGCTTGTAGCCTTAAGCTCAAACTTGTGATCATCTTGAAACCAGTCACAGTGGAGCTTGGATCAAACATGGTAGTTACACAATGAAGACTTGAAAAGTGATAATTATGGAAGTGTGGAAAGTCATGTATTTGGAGCCTTGAACAATCAAGTATTTGGAACCTTGGACATAGAAGCATTTGGATTTTTTGGACAAGTGAAGTATTGTAAAGTAAAGAGTATTTTGTGAACAAATTGGAAGTCTGGAAAATAATTGTAGAGAAATTGATGTAAGTGACTTACTCATTCTATTTATTAAAAATTTGAATATTTGAAGCCCTAGGGGTTAGAACCTCTAAAAATAAGCTTGGAGCCCTAGAGGTTGGAGCGTCATAAAGCCCAAGTTGGAGCCTCATAAAGCCCAAGTTAGATCTTGGAAACAGGTTGGAGCCCTCAACATCATTATACTCACTTGTTCCTCATAAAATTCTTATTATTTTTTTTCTGATTATAAACGTGAAGAATCTTAACTGGTAAACATAACAATTGAAAATAAATAATCACCCCCTCTCAGTATTTCCGAACATTAGCCTGCTTTGAAAAATCGATATAACTAAATCCTCTTCTGGGGCGTGTTATTTATCTATGTATCCATGGTCCTATTAGTCGTGGCCTATTTGATACAATTTGGGTTGAGCTCTTTTAGTGTCATATTCTCAACAATGTTTGATGTTTCCAATAATGGGGGAAAGAATGGTTGAAATCACTCCACATTTAATACTAGGTGTAGGCCAAGGAACCATGGAATGTTGAGCCCAAAATCATTGTCTCCTATGACCTTAGTGATGCTGTAAGGCCCATATCAGAGTGGGAAAAGCTTATGTTGGGCCCCAACGAGGTGCTCCTTATGAAAATGTAACCAAAATTTGTGGCCAACCTAGAACTTGTGCAGCACCCGATGCTAATCACGCTGTTGTTTGTACTTGGAATTTTCTTTATCCAATATGTCATGAAACTATTGGAGAATGTACTAAATGCATTCAATGAAGATGGTAGCTCGGTCATCTTCGAACTCGACATGAGCTAAATCTGTCTGAGTAGCCACCAGTGGTATGGAAACATCAATGGGACATAGTGGTTGGAACCTTGACCCCACTTGAAAGGGGTTGTGGCTAGTTGAGCTATGGAGAGCTCTATTGTAGTTGTGATAGAAATAGGTGAGGATTTTGTCCCATGTGCATGGATGCTTTGAGTTGTACATACAAAAAATGTGCACAATCATCTTTTTGACGACCTCTATTTGGAAATTAGTTTGGGGGTGGATGGTTGTGGACTTAGTGAGCTTGGTATCCAACATCGACTAGAGGCTTGACCAAAATTCACTCAAGTACTTTTTGTCCCAATCTAAGATAATGGACTGTGGGATACCAAAGTGTACCCACACTTATTCAAAGAAGAGCTTGGTAGTGGCTTCTACTACGATAATCTTCTTATGGCCCTCCAGAATGGCCATCTTAGAAAATCTATCATTGACCATGAAAAAACATTTGTTTCCATGCTTGGTATAAGGAATTCCTCACAAGTAATCCATTAAAATGGATTCCCAAGGCCGACTAGGAGTAGGAAGAGGAGTATAGAGGCCTCGCTTCTTGATTGTAGGGTTGAAAATTGTGCAGGAAGTGCAGGATATGATGCACTTCCCAACATTTTATCGAAGGTTCGACCAATAAAAATACTTTTGCAGCACTGACACTATTTTCTCCACCCCAAAATGTCCAACGACCTGATTGTATTCTACCTCGAAATTTATCTTGGCACACTTACTTGAAGGAAAATAGAGGTGTTCTAGGTAGCATAATAATGTGCTATGAAGGTGAAAATATGGAAATTTATTTACTTATAGGAGCATCTCATATGTGGTGTTAGATTTTGGATCACTCTTATAAAGATGGGGCTGCCTCAAAGTCTCATGAACACAAGAGTCGAGCAAAATGGTCAGCGCCATAACCGGCGGCCAGTTGAGATAGTACACAACATTATTGGTGCTTCCATTCTTCTACTTCATTTTAAAATGGAGTTGTTCCATATTTGTGGACCATTTTTTATGGCGATAATTTGAAAACTTCCCTTGTGTCTATATGAACTGTAGGGGTTGGTGGTCTATGTGGATGACCATTTCCTTTCCCAGAATTTAATGCTTCCATTTTCGGCAGGTTTGCACAATGGAATGCATCTCTTTGTCACAAGTGGGATATTTTTAGACTGCATCTGAAAGTGTCTCATTGTGATATGCCACTGGATTCCCCTACTAGGTAGGAACTACACCAATAACATAGTCATAGGCTCCTGCCTTAACTGCAAATGGTTGTTGTAGGTTTGGTAATGTGAGCACTAGTGCAGAGCATAGGTGATGCTTCAACTCGGAAAATTCCTTCTATTGGGATTCATACCAAAAGAAATTTTATTTCGCTCCACGCTTGATGACTTGAATCAAAGGCCAAGTGGTATGAGAGAATCCCAACAAGAACTTGCGATTGAAAATGGCAAGATCGAGAAAGTTGCAGAGCTTTGTTAGAGTCGTTGGTTCTAACCAATACTGAATAAATTATATCTTGGGTGGGTCCATATGCACACCCCGATCATCAATGGTGCACCCCAAATATTGAACTTGGGTCATACCAAAAGTGCATTCTCCAAATTGGCACACAGTTTGTGTTTTCGTAGGGTTTGGAGGACCTATCGGATATGGTTTATGTGCTCTTCCCAAATACCAAACTTGTCAGTATGAATTCTTCGTCGAAGTGTACGAAAAAGAACCACTTTAGCTACGCATAACTAATAGCCCTAACAACAATAATGGCTGCAAAACATCTTCAGATCTGCAATTAGTAGTTAAAGTGCTGCAACAAACAGATCTATAAATGGAAAGATATTAAGCAGTGAAGCAAAGAGTTTGCTCCATGCATCCAACAGACAAGACAAGAACACGATTTTTGAATGAATTTTTATATTACAGGGCACCTGGGAGGAAACAAGAAGGTGTATCCAGATCTCCTCCATGGGATGGGTTCTTTGTAGTCCTCAGCACTTCAGATCTAAGCTTTCTCTCTCTTGTAGATGTAGAAAACCCAATGTAGAAGGTAGAGCTCAATGGGAGCAAAATGGTAGGAATGAGACCAAGTGTATAGATCCAGAGTGATCTAGTAGGCAACAAAAGGTGAAGAATGATGGGGAGAACCCTCCTATTTATAACAAAATATTGGGTCATTCTAGATCTTGGTGCATGATTAAAATAATGTTAACAAAATCTAGATCCACCTCTATGGAATATTTTATTATTATTTGTTGGAGGGAAAGGGTGTTTGACTTGGGTCAAATCCCTTGATTAGTGAAAAATAAATAAATAAATGATTTATTTATCTTTTTAAGGAAGTGGTTGGGATATAATCAAATAAATAATGCTTTATTTGATTAATGGTGGTTGATTTGGTCATATTTAACAAGGAATATTATCTAAATAAGATTTAAATAATTATTCCTAGAAAATAATAAGATAACTATGGGTTTATCTCATTAATTTCTTCGTTTTTGGGTTAAACATGACTGGGAATAATAATTAAATTATGGTTTAATTAATTATTCCATGAGGAAAATCAAACAAATATAGGTTTGTTTAATATTTTCTTTTGGGGTTTCCTAATTTAACATAGTGAAAGCAGTTTTACTTAGGGTAAAACCGGTCTTACATGGTGTACTTGGGTCCATCTAATGATAAAAGGTTAGATGACCAAAAAATGGTGTAACAGATTGCCCCCCAGCGTGCGAGTGTCAGGAGCAAATCGTATGACCGAAGTACGTTGTAAGAATACAATCACTAGACAACAAAAAGGGATGTCAGAGAGAGAAATGTGAGGTAGATAGTGTGCTGAAGGACTAGACCCCGAGGAGACGAGACTCGCAGGTGCAACAAGTCTCTTTTTATGAGAGGGTACCTGTGCTGAAGGCGGCGGGGGAGGCATACCTATGCCCGCCGTGACAAAGTAAAAAAGAATAGTGTGTCCAGTAAACAAGGGACCGAACCATAGAGTACAGCTGGCATAATCAAGAGCCAGATAAAAATACAATGAAGAGTCTCACATACATGCTGTGCCTGGGATAACAGCCAGGACTAGTACAATAATATCTGAGTACATGAGATAAATACAACCCAAATGCCCTCTGTAAATGGGGAAGGGCTCACAAAATCTGACTGATACATGCAAATCATAGAGGTGCTGCAAGTGGCTAAGGCCAACATCATCAAAATCTGGAGCGGCATCAAAGGCTGCAATGAAGAGGTCATCCGGGCATGTGGGGGGCTACCTGTAGGGCCACCCCCTCATGAGGGCTGAGACATCTCACACACGCCCGAGAATCATCAAGAGCTGCTGCTGGGTCACTGGACTGTCCAGTATACGAATCTCGATCATGCTGAAAGGAGCTGGAGAAGCAATCAAGTCAAAGGGAAGTGAGAGATCCCCCTGCCTGATCCGAGGCACCGAACAAGAGTGGAAGCTAGAACCAAGATACACTGCCCTCTAGACCTTGCTTCTGGAATAAATGTGCTGATGTCGACAGAAGGAGGTCCGCCGTAGGTGAGGCAATGAGAGACCCTCAACTAAGGCACGAGAGAAGAACAATAGAGCGACGAACAGACTGACACTAATGATGATGGTGGAAAAGGGAATGATGGAGTGGCGAATGGACGACTTCCCTTGTTAGAGCATAAAGGGCATGAATGACATGGCAGTGACTGACACAACATCGGAAGGGACAGGGGACAGTGGGGCTGAAGGTCATAATGTGCGACGCAAGAGAGGGACCAAGCAATGAAGGATGGAGAGCTATGATGGGGTAATAAAGGGATATGGTGTAGACTCCATGGATGCAAGGATGACTCAACTTGGATGCTCTAAACAAGGGCGACTCGCTGGTGCTGCCACACAGTAAAGGCCCCAATGGGGGACCATGAAAGCATGAGTTGCAGGTGGGAACTCATGACGAAAGTCGACACGAACATGGACGAGTAAGGGGGGCGGTATGGTGCCCCAAGTACAAGTGTTGTAGGTGAGGAAATTCGATTTTGAATGGACGTGATGTAACTACGTGTGGACGAAAATGGGTCCTGGTGCAGTAGGAAAAAATGAAACAACAGATGCTGGCTATCTAAAAGAAAATAAAACATGCATTTCCGAGGGGAAATGCTAAGGGTAATATTTCTTAAGATAGAGTGCATTGCGAGGGTTAGGAAGGGGATGACCTTCAAAGTCCTCTAAGAGGTATGCCCCTTTGCCAAGATCCTTACTAATGATGTAAGGGCCTAGCCATAATGAGTCAAACTTCCCATGACCCAGGACATCATGGGCCTGGTCATAGACTAGAACAAGGTCGCCTTCGTGAAAAGTGCGAGGCTGGACTTTGCGGTCATACTGAGCTTTGGTGCGTTTTTTGGCCGCTTCCATGGTTTGTAAGGCAATACGGTGGTCTTCGGAGGCACGCTCAAGCATGATAAGTCGTTGTTCTAGCGGTTGGGTGTCAGGGAGAAGTTCAACGGCTAGTTGCAGGGAGGGAATTTCACACTCGATCGGTAAAACTGCCTCCTCTCCAAAGACGAGGTGGAAAGGGGTGAACCCGGTGGCGGTTTTGACAGAGGTTCGATAGGCCCATAAGGCAGGAAAGAGCATGAGATGCCAGTTTGTTTTGTGCTTATTCACTGTTCGTTGAAGCATAGTCTTGAGGATTTTTTTGACTGCTTCAACTTGGCCATTACCTTGGGGGTAATAGGAGGAGGAATATTGGTGCTCAAAACCCAACAGTGAGGATAGCTCATGCCATATCTCATCTTCAAAATGTCTACCGTGATCAGAGACCAGTTGCTTGGGAACCCCGAAGCGAGCTATAACATGGTTAAAGAAAAAGAGGGCCGCGGTAGCTGCCGTGTTGTTGAACGTTGGCATGGCCTCGGCCCATTTGGTGAAATAGTCGACCGCCACGATGATATACTTGTGGCTACCAGAGGATGGCGGGCGACACTCCATAAAGTTGATGGCCCATTTACAGAAGGGACCAGTGGAGACGACCGGATGGAGGGGAGCTGGTGGAGCTCTTGCCTTAGGGGCGAAATGTTGGCAATTGGGACAGTGTTTGACTGCCTCGATGCAATCACTGAAGAGGGAAGGCCAAAAATACCCGGCGCGCATTATTTTTTGGGCAGTAGCAAGACCGGAGAGGTGGCCACCGCAAGCGCCGCTATGGCAGGCATTAAGGACCTGCTCAGCTTCAGCGTGTGTGAGGCAACGGCGAAGGACCGTATCAACCCCGCGACGATAGAGGTCGTCACCAATAAGAAGGTATCGGGGGCTTGGTGTCGGATACGTCGACGAGCCTCACGATCAAGGTGGAGAGCAAACTTTTGGGTTCGCAAATAAGTAAGAATATCGCCATAACACGGGTCATCGGAAGTAATGGTAAACAGGTGTTCATCAGGAAAATCGTCATTAACGGGAGGGTCTTGCGATCCGGTAGGTAATTCAGAAATAAGCTCAGCGAGGGCTAAGCCTTTCTTACTTTTTGGGGTGACAAATTCAAGATCGAATTCCTGAAGGATAACGACCCAACGGGCGTACTTCCCAGTAAGTATACGACGACTCAGTAGGAAGGCCATGGGGTTGGAATTTGTCACAACCTTGGTGGAGCGCAGGAGGATATAATGACGAAGTTTTTGGACTGAGAACACGACAGCCAGCGCTAATTTCTCGTCATAGGAGTATGAGACAGGGGGTCCCACAAGGTTCTTACTGACATAGTAGATCACATGCTCGATGCCATGGTCATCCTCTTGGATAAGGACTCCAGCGACCGAATAGGTGGAAGCGGAGATATATAGGATGAAGTCCCGATTAAAGTCGGGAGGGAGAATTAAGGGAGCAGATGTGAGAGCCTGCTTGAGGGCATCGAAAGACTCGTGAGCATGGGTATCCCAAACAAATGGGATGTGAGAGCGTAGGAGTCTAAGGAACCCGTGTGCGGTGGTGGCATAGTCAGGGACGAACCGATGAAGAAAATTAGCTTTGCCTTGGAGGCTTTGGAGCTGGCGGAGGGTACGCGGGATGGGGAGTTCAAGAATGGCTTGAACTTTCAAAGGGTCAAGAGTGATACCGTCCTTAGACACGATGAAGCCTAGGAGACGGCCGGCAGGAACGCAAAAAACGCATTTCAACGGGTTAAGGCAGATATTATACTTGCGACATCGGAGAAAAATGGTGCGCAGATCATGTATGTGTTGCGCCCGATGCTTAGAACGCGTCGTGAGGTCGTCTAAATAGGCAAGGATAATATGAGCTAAGTCGTGGAAGCAATAAGACATGGCCCGTTGAAAGGTGGCACCGGCGTTTTTGAGGCCGAAAGGCATGACCCGGTAAGCAAAAGTTCCCCACGGACTAATGAACGCGGTTTTTAGTTGATCAGCAGGACGGATAGCAATTTGGTTGTATCCGGAGAAACCATCCATGAAGGATAGGATCTCATGCCCCGCACACTCGTCAATGATTTGGTCGATGAACTGTGTGGGGAAGTTGTCTTTGGGACAAGCTTTGTTCAGGTCGCGAAAGTCCGTGCAGACACGAATGGTGCCTTGTTTCTTGAGAACAGGAACGGGGTTAGAAACCCAAGTGGTGTATTCAATGGGGTAAATGAAACCAGCCTGTTTGAGCTTATCGATTTCGGCTTTAATAGCGTCACGTCGGGAAGGATGGATGGGTCTCATCTTTTGGCGGACTGGTTTGGCGTCAGGCCAGGTGTCGATATGATGCTCGACAATGGCAGGATCGAGTCCGGGCATTTCAGAATAGGACCAGGCGAAGATATCGCGGAATTCTTTGAAAAGCTTGGTGTAAGTTTCAATTTCTTCCGGGGTGCATTGGGCACCCAAGGTGATGTATTCTTCGATTCCTGGTTTGACCGAAATGTCAATTTTGATGGTAGACGAGATATTGGCCATGTTTCCTTCTTCGAAAGCATCGGGTGCAGGGATGGGGTTTTTGAACCAATCGACTGCATGAGGAATGAAGTCTTTGGTTTCCACAGTGTATTGGTCATGGGACTGCTGTGGGAGGAAATATGCGCGATGGTGCATATCATCCCAGGGAAAGTCGGGGTTGGTCATGGCTTCCATGATGTCTTCATCAGATTGGAAGATGGGAAGACTGGAGGAATATGGGACACCCGAGGAAGTAGTGGTGGGGGACGGTTCATCATGAGGAGAAGGGCTCAGATGGGCGATATCAGCAGATCCAAGGGCGGCTGAGGAGCTGAGGGGATCGGTAGGCTGAGTGGCCAGTGAATTATCTCTCAAGGATGATGACATGTACAAAATGGTGGTTGAGGGCTCCGTTGGCTTAATAGCGGGAGGCGGAATGTGAATGGGGGTAGGAATGTCCTCTGGTCCAATCGAAGCGGCCTTGAATTGGCGGTACATGTCCAAGGAGGAACGGTACTCGTCAAGGCGGGGGCAGAGGTGGGTGTAATGGCCGTGAAAATCGCACAGGGCACAAGGGTGGTTTGTGCGCAAGTGTTTGAGTTTTGGGAGGGAGTCGGGGATAGTGACATAGACTTCTGGGATATCAGAGTCGGGGAATGTCTCGTTGACCAGAAGCTTGAGGTGCGGCAATTCAGGACACATGTGAGTGGCGTGACCGACGATATCACACAAAGCGCATTGAATGGCGGGCTTTGGTGGTCGTGGGGGGGTAAGAGTTGTCGGGGCGGCCTGATCCTGATGGGTTGCCCCCTTACGAGCTTTTCCTTTCTTCCCGGGGGCCGTGACCACAGGAGAAGGGTCCTGTGGAGGTGCTGGGGGCACAGTGGCCATGGAGGAAGCGAGGGGGACCGGTTGAACCGGTGTCAAAGCCATGTAAGGTTTGGGGTGACCAGTAGGGGTGGCGGATGGGGGGTCAAGGTACCAAACCGGAATGCCCAAGGTCAAGTTAGGGAGAGAGAGGGTGGCGCACGTGTGGCGTAATATACTCCGGGAGGGGGAGCCAAGAAGGGGATCCGTCCATCAACTGTAATGACTGTGAGGGAGGTTCGGGGATACCAGCTGTAGGGGGAGGGCCAGAAGGAGGAGGTCCGGCTGGCTGAGATGAATGGCTAGGAGCGGGTTGCGGAGGGCGAGGGGGGGGTTGCTGACTAGCCGAGGCAGGCCGTTTATGGGCAGCCTGAGACGATTTCATCATGCAAACATTCGACAAAGGCGGGATCGATGAAGTGGAGGAGGGAAAGGGCTGAGGAAAAGTACCAAGCAAGGTGGAATCTTTATAAACGCCGGGGGAGACACTGGTCAAGGAATCGACAGTTTGCTTGTTGGCGACAGAAGAGATGGTCGTCTCGGAGGAGGACTGAGACGATGACTCATGATACGATAGCTGGTCAATGGTGACTATCTTCCCGTTATGTGGAAAAGACATCTTACGGAAAACCGCGGATGGGACAGCAGACATGGCATAGGTGTAGCTTCGCCCCAATAGGATGTTGTAGTCCAGAGGGGCGTCAATGACTTCGACATCAACGCAAACAGTCTTACCGGCGAGGGTGATGGGACAGTTACGAAACAGGCCAATAGGCTGGGAGGTATGACCATCCCACGCTCGAAGGGTGATCGTGGAAGGGGCCAGCTCAGGGGATCCGAGTTGCTTCCAAACCAAAGCGGACATCACGCAGGTGGATGCCCCCTCATCAATTATACACCGGGATACGGTGGCGTTCCGGATTTTGACTGGGATTTGGAAAGCAACGGAAGGAGGAAGAGGAGGGTGGTCCGATTGAGTGGCGTCGAAAACAATCATTTGGTCATCAGCAGGATCAACAGTGCCCACGGCAGATAGTAGAGCCTTCCGTTGGGAAGGGCACGACTGGAGGAGTTCCAGTGTGGAAATGGCAGCAGGGGATTGTGCCAAATCATCTACTATACTGTACGATTGGGCGGCTTGACCGGAAGCAGCATTTCGGCGTAATGGACCCTTTGGAATCTTTGGGTGAACCTCAAATTTGGGTTGAGGGATGTGTAAGGGGCCACTGGGTGTCGAAAGAGGCTCTGTAGAACCTGAAGATGGAGGCTCGGGGGCAGACTGAGCAGGAGGCTTGGGGTACTGGCGAGACCGAGTTTGAAGGTGAAGGTCGACGGAAGGGGAAGGATCGGAGCGCATCATAAGGATCTGATAATCAAAGGAACCAGAAAGGGACGAGGGGGTGGCTACATGGCTGTCAGGGGGTTGGGTAGCCACGAATCCCTGGTGAGGGAAAGGATCAGTGAACACAGCTGGCTGGGTGGTGGCCACATTAGGAGGAGCATGAGGGGAGGCGTGCTGTCCGCGCAATGTGGCTTGAGACTCCCACATCTGTCGCATCTGGGGTAAGAGAGGACAATCGTGAGTGTATTGACCGTAAACACCGCAACACGAACAGGGCTTGTTTGTGCGAAGCTGCCTGTTCGGCCTGGGCGGAATGCCCTGAGGCTGGTTGCTAGTGTTAGGTTTTTACGAAATTGGGTCCTCGATTCTTGCAGGGCGAGATGGGTTACGGTTGCCTCTCCGCCTTCTTTGAGAAGAAGGGGATTAATAAAGCACCACTATTTGTGCAAATATACTGGAGGGGGTTGTAAGTGCTGTTGCGGGTTGTGAGGAGGCAAGGGAGGTGGAAGCGCATATGCTGGAGGAGCTGGCGCACCAGGCTGTGGATAAAAGTAAGGGTTGGGTTGGGAGACATTGAGGTAAGCAGGAGGTTGGGCAAAAGGAGGAGGCATGCCGTATCCTGGATACATGTTGCCGGGAGGGGGAAGAGTGCTTGAGGTGCTGGCCCCTCCCTGAGGGAGACCATGGCTCATAGGGGGGTGAGCAGATGGGTGGGAAAGAGATCCAACAATACCGTCGGTGGAATGAGATGCCCCCGGGGCGTTAGCGCCACCGGGCCTGGGGATGTCAGGAAGAACGGTATAAACATAACCAGATTGAGCGTAGATCAGGTCATATTTTAAAGCTATTTGGAGGGCGGCTTCTTCAGATTGAGGAAAGTGAGAGGCGACATCTTTTCCGATGGGAGACGGGAGGGTGCGAAGGAACTAGTCCATGTAAACCCGATCTTCAAAGGGAGGGGCTCGACATAAGCTCCGTCTTTGTCGCCATTCCTGAACATGGGCAGAAAGGCGTGTGGAAGAGGATTGCTTAAATGAAGTCAAGAGCTCCGTGCCAGTGTCGTATCGGAGAGGGAGCTGGAAGTACGACAAAAAGGCTTGGGCAAGAGTCTCGAACGTGGTATGGGAGGAAGTGGCATGTTCGACATACCATTTAGAAGCTTCGCCGGTAAGCGTGCGTTGGAACAAACGAAGACGGATGGAGTCATCGGTAATGGAATTTGAGGAACACCACATGTGGAAAGACCGGACGTGATTGGTTGGATCTTCTCCATTAAGGCCCTCGAACTTAGGGATATCGGAGGGCAGCTTGGTGGGCATAGCGGGCCAGGTAGCATTGTGGTGAATGGGATCATTAATCAACTGATGGAAATCGGGGAGGCTGAGGCCTGCAATGTACGGCAGCACAGGGGTGGCCGGAGTAGTGGTTGTGATGGTTCCGCTAGAAGTAGGGCCGGCATTGGGGCCGGGAGAACCGCTAGCATTAGGCCCTGATCCGGACATGGTGAAGGTAAAAGGGGGAGAACCGGAAGGAGAAGGGGGACCCGATGAATCGGGAGAGGAGTCGGAGTGCGGACTCGAAGGTGGACTGGCTCGACGACGGCGGTGCGGAGCAGGTCGATCAACCGGAAACTGAGGGTGAAGGCCAAGAAGTCTCCGGGAACGGCGCCTTGGGGGCGCAATGATGACAGGAAGAAGGAAACCGACAAGGGCAGAAAGGGACAGAATCAAGGAAGGTCAAGGGCAGATAAGGTGCGGTGACAATTGATTTTAGAGTCTTTGCCAGGCGGTGTTAACCAGGCGCTTCTTCACTTAGGGTCAGTGTGTGGCGTGCGTTAATTTTAATTTTTAAACCCTTTCCGTTGTTGAGAGCAAGAAAAAGTGTGCTGCGTAGATGAAAATAAACCTACAGAGAACAGAATAGAATGCTGAAATAACAGAAAAATAACAGCTACGTATGCATCTATCTAACCCAAGAAGGTGGGTCTCTCACAACTATGCTGAAAAGAAAGGGAAAAACTATGTAAACACACACAAAGGAAGCTCAACAGATCTAGGGTCAAAAGGGACAGAGATCTGGAGGATAAAGCTGCAGACAAGGGGTGCAGATCACAGCCAAGAGACAGAGGCAAGGTGGCTGGAAAAGGGAAATCAGCAAAAAACCGGGGGGGCAAGGCGGAGGCCTTCAGAGGAGGTCCAAACAAAATGACAAGAGGTGATTTGAAAGGAAAAGAGGTTGATTTCAATGGATCTGAAAGTGAGGTAACAGATCTGGAAAAGAGGGGGCTGAAGCTCTGAAACCGACGGCTGAAACAGCTAAGACTCTTCCACAAAAAGTGGAGGGTACTAAAGCCCTAAGGGGCTGGGTTCCCACTTAGATGAGTAAAAACGGATCAGATCTTGGTCAAGGCGGGCTGAGACAGAGGCTGAAAAACCCTGGCAGAAGCTGCAGCAGAACCCAGAAAAATTGCAGAAAAATGCTGGAAAAAAGGCAGGTCGCAGGTTCTGACCTGATTTTGGTTGAGGTCGCAGGTTACAGGCTGAAAAGTGCGACTGGAGGTCCAGGTCGGAGTTTAGGGCCAAAAGTGCGACCTGTTGATTGTCTCGGCGAGATTTTTCGGAAAAGTTGTAGTCTTTTATGGGTTGTTAGTGTCGCTACTATGCATAATAGGGCCAGAAACAGACGGAAGTTAGAAATTTTAAGTTTTTATGGTTTTATGTGAGAAAAAGGACATAAAAAGAGGAAAACTAAGCAGCTGAAAAGAAGCCCTAGGGCCTGAAGTAGCTGGATATGCAGGAATATGAAAAACGACAGCGGTCGTAATTTAAAACCCGTGTGGAGTCGCCATTTTGTTAGTATGAATTCTTCGTCGAAGTGTACGAAAAAGAACCACTTTAGCTACGCATAACTAATAGCCCTAACAACAATAGAGGCTGCCAAACATCTTCAGATCTGCGATTAGTAGTTAAAAATGCTGCAACAAACAGATCTATAAATGGAAAGACATTAAGCAGTAAAGTAAAGAGTTTGCTCCATGCATCCAACAGACAAGACAAGAACACGATTTTTGAATGAATTTTTATATTACGGGGCACCTGGGAGGAAACAAGAAGGTGTATCCAGATCTCCTCAATGGGATGGGTTCTTTGTAGTCCTCAGCACTTCAGATCTAAGCTTTCTCTCTTTTGTAGATGTAGAAAACCCAATGTAGAAGATAGAGCTCAATGGGAGCAAAAATGGTAGGAATGAGACCAAGTGTATAGATCCAGAGTGATCTAGTAGGCAACAAAAGGTGAAGAATGATGGGGAAAACCCTCCTATTTATAACAAAATATTGGGTCATTCTAGATCTTGGTGCATGATTAAAATAATGTTAATCAAAGCTAGATCCACCTCTATAGAATATTTTATTATTATTTGTTGGAGGGAAAGGGTGTTTTGACTTGGGTCAAATCCCTTGATTAGTGAAGAATAAATAAATAAATGATTTATTTATTCTTTTAAGGAAGTGGTTGGGATATAATCAAATAAATAATGATTTATTTAATTAATGGTGGTTGATTTGGTCATATTTAACAAGGAATATTATTTAAATAATTATTCCTAGAAAATAATAAGATAACTATGGGTTTATCTCATTAATTTCTTTTTTTTTGGGTTAAACATGACTGGGAATAATAATTAAATTATGGTTTAATTAATTATTCCATGAGGAAAATCAAACAAATATAGGTTTGTTTAATATTTCCTTTTGGGGTTTCCTAATTTAACATAGTGAAACCAGTTTTACTTAGGGTAAAACTGGTCTTACATAATTATATAGGTCCATCTAATGATAAAGATTTAGATGACCCCGAAAAATGGTGCTCGGTTGGAGATCGGGATGTCGCCTAGTACACTACCATGAACGAGTTCATGAAGTACCACAATATGTCTTCCATCAACCGCATGAAGGTTGTGTGGGAATTCGTCAATCCAAAAGGCATGACCAACCATTCAAAAAGGTATTTATTGGATTTGAAGGCAGTATTCCACACATCAGAGAGTTCAATTGGTACCTCGTGAGAACCATAATTCAAGTCAATATTGGTGAAATATTTGGCCCCCTTGAGCTGGTTGAGAAGGTCATCAGTCCATGGGATTAGATACCTAATTTAGACAATGATCTTATTTAGCGCTCGATAGTCAATACGAAAACTCTAGGTTCCATCCTTCGTCTGTACCAACACGATCGGGCTCCCACGGGGTGATGAGATTGGTCTGATGTTCCCTTCTAAAATAGCTCTTGAATCAACCTCTTAATCTCATTATTCTCTAGAATAGATCATCGGTAGATTTTTCCGTTGGGTAGCGGCACACCTGGGGTCAGATCGATGGTGTGCTTGACCTGATAGTGTAGGGGTACCCCTGTGGGTGAGGTGAAGTTATCCATGTACTTCTCCATGACCTTGTCCATCTGCCGCTGCCATGTGAAGGAGCCTGGCCTAGAGGCTATGGAGGTGGCCACAATATTCCTCTTATACTGAAGGTGAATCATAAGGAAGATAAATTTCCCTATCTGGGAGATGATATTACTGCATTTTTTAGTAGATACCAAAGAAAGGGAAGCAGGTGGTGCTACCTCTAATATCCTGTACAATTTCTAGCCCAAAGTAATAATAACAAAATGAGGTCTAGATTCATATACAACATGATGCTTCCATAGGTATGGACGACCTAATAAAACATCACAGACTTCTAGAGGGTCAAAATTGCACAATACCTCATCTACAACAGGCTTGGTGCTATAAGGTACGTGGAACTACTGTCTAACACAGATATCTTTCCCTTTGTTGAGCCAGTTGATGGTGTATGACTGTGGGTGAAACGTTGTTGGTAGTTTCAATCTCTTGATGACCTCATCTGAGATCAGGTTCTTTTGGCTCCTTCTATCAACAATTAATTACACAGACGAACCCTTTACCAACATTTGCGATTGGAAGAGGCGCTCCCCCTCCTTTGGATCCTCAGGTTCTGCCTTTTGGAGCTTGGTGGTGGCTATTGTCACAATGGGCTTAACATCAATGATTTTATTTCCCTTATCGGTTCCCTTGTCAGGTTTAGGCTTAGAGTCAGATTATGTGTCCATCTCCGGTTCTTTTAGCTCAGCCACCAGCGCCTACTTCACATAACATTTGTTCGTGTTGTGAGTGGTATTTTTATGGAACTCACACGACTTGCTGATGTATTTCTTTGCCTTCCCATTATTCTTGGATTTTGGCTTTGAGGAGTTGTCCTTAGGGGTTGCATCCTGACTCTGCCCCTTTCTCTATGGCTTGGGGGCACCTTTTCTTTACTTTGGGTTCGTAGATCCAAAGTCTCTCTTCTTCTGCTTGAATTTTTTCTCAATATTGGCAGGATATTGGTATGTTGCACCAAGAGAGGAGATGTCCAGTAACTCTATTTCCTCTTGAATGTATTTGTGAAAAAAACCACAGTACTTTAGCACTAGACGTGTCTTAGAATATTTGATACCAAATTTTGTGCGCAGGGTATGTAAAAGGTTTGTCATCTCGTGCATATCTTGATCCCTTTGTTGCCGCAACATAGTCAGTTGTATATACTTTTCCTCATAGCACCCCATGGGGTAATATTGTTCCTTGATTTCATCTTGGAATGAATTCCAAGTGGGTATGGTGGAAAAAAGTGAGGGTTCTCTCTCTTCCCTCTTTTCACAATAGGTTTCCCACCAGTACTTAACATGGGGGGTGACTATGAGGAGTGAAAAATTAATCTTTTCCCTATTGGAAAAATCATGAACCGAAAATATCCTTCCAATAGATTTAAACTTCTATATATAGTGTCTACATCTATCTGGATTTCAAATATGGGAATTTCAAAGTTGACTTGTACCTTCAAGGGAGTAGCACCTTGAGAGTGGTTGTCGAATGAAGATGCCTCACCAGTGGGCATCCGCCAAAGGATTTGGGAAAAGTTATCCATCATCGTGTTCCTTTGTCACTCGAGGGATTCTTCGAGAAAATTTTTGAAGGGATATCATAATCCCTCATATTTATTTTCTCTTGCCATGAGAGGTCATCGGAGTTTGCAAGGCTGGTATTGCAAAGGTTCAACCAATTAGAGACCTAACTCCTTATACCTCGACCTTTTTGGGGACATGAAAATAAAAATAGAGAAAGAGAAAACCAATATGATACCACTGATCCTAACCCACTCTGGAACAAAACGTAATATAGATATAAACACAAACACATATATGCAACAAAAATAAATCTTCATTTCATTAATATCAATTAAATGAAAGATGCTTACATATAGAATGGAAATAAACTAGCTCAGGTGATGATAACTTATCTTTGAGAAGATATGTGGAGACTAAATGCCTCTGAAATATGCTATAATGAGGCTTCAATGCCTTTTATTAATGAAAAGCAATGGAATACCCTAAACAACCAAAACCCTAACCCGAGGAGATGGAATGCCAAGCGTTTGTGGGCCCTGTTGGGGTTTGTTGGATAACCAACTTCCCAGGGGAGTAACTTGGTCATATAATCATTGTTTGGCACGTATGATACCATGTTAGAGAGATATATCCAAGTACTAATTTTTTTTTGATAAGCCCTTTCCCATGGCCATGGGATTGCTTTGGACCTCAAAAAATTGTTGTTTATGGGGTCAAAATGGCTCTGGAAGTTTGGGACCCGAAAAACTGCTAAAAGTAGTAAATTGTGCTATAAAAAAGGAAACCGATGAAACCAACTAGAGTTCCAGGTGGAATAGGTGAGTGGAACCCCCATATCCACCAGGGTTAGTCCTACCCCCTTAGGAAGAAATGGTACCCATTTCATATAGAGCCTCCATGATTTGAGGAAATTTCTGTTGAACTTGGTCCTTGGTAAGCCACTTGCCTTGGTGAAGGAGTTAGCCTGCTTTGACAACTCGATATATATGGATCCTTTATTGGTGTGTGTTATTGATATGTGTACTTATGATCCTATCAGTCATGGAATGCTAGATAAAACTCTGGGTTGAGCTTTGTTGGTGTCAATTTCTCAACAATGTATGATGTGTCTAGTAATGGGGGAAATTATAGTTGCAGTCTGTCCACATTTAATACTAGGTGCATGCCAAGGAACGATGGAATTATAATCTCAAAATAATTGTATCCTATGGCCTTAATTATGGTGTAAGGCCCATATCAGAGCGGGAGAAGCTTGTGGTGGGCCATGGTGAAGCACTCCTTCTGCAAATGTAACCAAACTTTATCGCCCACCTAGAACTTGTGTGGCACCCAATGTTGATAATGCCATTGTTTGTTCTTGGAATTTTCTATGTGTAATATTTCATGGACCTCATGGCAGATGTGCTGAATGCATTCAATGAATCTAGTAGCTTGGTCAACTTTGGACTGGACATGAACTGAATCTATTTGCATAGCTTCCAGTGGTATGGAAACATAAATGGGACATAGTGGCTGGAACCCCAACCCACCTAAAAGGGGCTATGGCTAGTTCAGTTATGGAGAGCTTTGTTTTAGCTATGATCGACATACGGGATTATTTTTTCCCATGTGCGTGGATGCTTCAATTTGTACATACGTAAAATGTGCACAATCATCTTGTTTATGACCATCAGTTTGGGGGTGGAAGGTTGTGGACTTAGTGAGCTTAGTATCCAACATCGACCAAAGGATTAAAAAAAATGCACTAATGAAATTTCTATCCCGATTGAGATAGTGGACTGTGGGATCCCAAAGTTTACTCACACTTGTTCAAAGAAGAATTTAGTAGTGGATTCTGCTATGATACTCTTCTTGCAGACCACCAGAATGGCCATCTTAGATAATATGTCGACGATTGATGAGGCTCATCAATAGGTATATTATAAGGGTCATGCTGTCATCCTCCAACTTTAGAACTATCTCTTTCTCACATATATTTACATTTTTAGTTATATTATGCTTAATGTGAAGGATACAAAGTGTTTGTCAGAGCATGTGGCCTAATGTGGTTTAGTTGCAGGGAATGGAGAAATTTTGAGATATTTCCATGCAGGGGCTCGAAGTAGACAACAAGGAGAGAATCTAGGAGTTTTTCCACCTCCTTAATTCTCTCAACCAGCCTAAGATCACAATACTCTCATCCATTTGAAGTAATTGGAAACCAAGCCACTATTAGTATAAGTGAGAGAAATGAAGAACAAGATCCACCATTCTCAAGTTGAAGGAGATAATCATTCCTATTTCATAGGGAGATGATAGCATCTACGCTCTTGTATAAATAAACAAAAAGAATAGCTCATTAGGATTCAAGTTTTGTTTTCAGCTAGGTAGATATTGAGCTCAAGATCTTGGCACTGTTATTTTTACTTCCATATTGATGTATTAGACATTTTATTTGATGATGATGAGAAGATGCTTATTGATTTATCATTGAGGTAGTTCTAGAGGGCTGAGGATCTTGGGTTTGGGCCCAACCTAGTGGCTTAGGTTCCTCTTGTGTATTTTTATTTCTCTTAGCTTCAAGTATTTCTTAGTTTTCTTGCATTTTAGTAGAGAATAGTCCATCAAAACCTGTGGTTTCAGCCTCTACCTCACCTCTCTTGTGGGAGCATGAGTGGAAGGATTCCCAACCACAATAAAAAAATATTGTGTTTATGATTTCTTAGAAATATATGTGTGTTAATTGTCTTGCTTTACATTTTCTTCTGTAGCTTAGAAGTTAGTTTAGTGATTAGATCAAAGTTAAGGCATAAAATAGATATCATTTAAATTCAACTAATATTTTTCACCATAAGTTATCTCATTTTGTCAATGATAAATGGATCGATGGATGTGATGATTGTAGTGATGTGTGGGCTTGAAGGGAAGGGAACCTTTACCACTTCCATCTTGAACTCCCTCACCCTCTCGTCACCTCCAATTTTTTTCCATTTTTTTTTTTTTCATAAAGTCATTTCCTAGGTACACAGAAAACACTCATCTTAGTGCAAGAAAAGCCATTGAGAAGTTCTAAGCTTGGATAGGGACTTAAGGAAACCTTCACTCATTTAACCCAACCTCCATCCACCTCTCCATGCCTTCAAGACATCCTTTTTACCTTCAAAACCCTCTTGGCAACCCTATTGAAGCATTAGAGGCCCTCCTATAGCAATACAGGGCTCCTCTAGCAGCCACCTATAGAAAATATGTAGGGCCACTTTTCTTCATCCGTTTTGACCCCACTGCAACTTTAACTTAGTTTAGATTAATTTTTACCCCCACCTATGATTTTATGATTAGGGGAAGCTCCTAGGCCACTCCAAACCTTCCTTTCCTTCATTGCAAAAACATGGTAGAGTTAGCTTCATTTTCATGGATTTGATGCAAATAGATTACTAATTTACAAGAAAGTGTGAACTAGGTATATGGTACATGAAATTCTAATTAGTAGCTTGATGAATTATGCAATAGAAATTAAATTACTTTTTGCAAGTAGATCTGGTAGTTTTGTGAATATTATAGGATAAAATAGCTCTCTTTCTACAAGTAGTTTAGCCTTTGTATTTTCCTGAATTGATTAGTTAGCATTTACAAGTTTAACTCAATGAAAAATTTCCCTTCATAGTTAGAAGTAGCTTTAATTGTACTTTAATCAACAATATTTCATTCTAGTTCACTAGGAGGAATGGTCTTGGAGCACTTTTGATCTAATGTGATAGTTAAGGGTGGCATGAGTTGAATCCCATCTACTTTGCATATATCATTGTCACCTCTAAATTTGTATGAACCCCGGGTTGATAAATAGAGTTTAGGATACCTTGGGAGTTGCAACACTCTTGGTGAAATACTAGAGCTCACCAATTTTTGGCCTCGTTGTTGGGGAGGTGTCTAAGTAGATGATTGTTTCTGCTTAAGCATTGTTTTATGCTTTCTATTTTTCATTTAGTTTTGAAAAAGTGAAAAAACAACAAAATGAATTTCTTTCATGCCTTATAGGAGTAGGGACAATCAAGGAAAATTACTACCAAAAACCCCCACACCCTAAAGAAGTCAACCTTCACTCTTCTTTAGTGACTATGAGCTTCCCTCTCTGATTGCAGGGGAGTTAGAAGACCCTCTAGGTGAGAATCCTGAAATTTTTTGAACAACCTATTGGGGAAGGAGAATAAACTATTTCACCTATCCAAGATATGGTTGAGAACATATAATTCCCATCAGAGAACCAATGGAGTGGCTAGGATGAGGAGCATAAACCCTGTTGCCCTTCCACACTTCCATGGCATAACCTTTGAGGATCCTGGCACCATCATGTTTGAATTTGTAGTTGTTTGTAGGACTTATGACTATGACTCAGATGAAAAAAATCTGAAGTTTTTCCCCTCTATCCTTAAGGAAAAAAACTTGCGTTGTTTCATGGGTCTACCTGGGGGAAGCATCACTACCTAGGCTCGAATGCAGTAGTCCTTCAATAGAAAGTACATGGATTATTGTAGGTCCAAATAAACCAAGGAAGACATATTTAGGATGACCCTGGTACCTGATGAGTCTCTAGAATACTATGAGGAAAGGTTTAAACTTAACTATAGGAGGGCCAACTGTACACTTGATCCTGAGTCACTCAAGTTAGTTCTTATTTGAGGGATCGGGTAGGAAGTGTTAAAGACCCTCAATATACTATATAGAGGATATATCTATGAGTTATCCTATGATGAAATTAAAAATTTGTTCAAAAAACACTCTAGGGAATCCAGGAAGAAGGGTAGGGATAGTCAAGGCTTGACCAGTACCTCTTCCTCCACCTCTTCCATAAAAAATGAGATAGGGAACATGTTGTAGGATTTCAAGAGTGAAATGTTGCATAGCTTTTAATCTCCAATGGATACCATGCATATCAAGAGGAAACAATAGGAAGCAGATAGAGCCTTATCTGTTTTGTGCCTTAGGTGCACTAGGAGAAACCCTAGGAATGAATGCCCAATGAATTTCATAGATGTATTCTCAGTCTGTGAGGAAAACCATGTAAAATACAAATTCCCTTCCTTACCAGGCCTAAAATATGTATACCAAGGGGTAGAAAGTGGGCCAGAGAAAATTTGATTCATCAATCAAAGGAGGCCTCAAGGATCTCAGCCATACCAACAGGGCATGCAAGGTGCACCTTATTCTTATCATAGTTCAAATCGGAATGCATATTTTCAACCTTAGTACTCTTCCACTCATACATCATGGAGCACACCTCCTTTTCCTTATGCTCCTCGATATCCTCCTCAACCTGACAACCATCCTTTTCATGCATATCCTCCCCAACCTCCTCAATGGAGAAACCCATCACAAGGGTGAAGGACTCAACTCAATCAACCTCCTGCTTTATTTCCTCCATCGCAAAATAATCTTATCAAGGAGAAATGTTTCAAAAATCCTGGGAGAAAGAAGAGAGACACCCCCACCATCAATTTTGTTGGACAATTATTTGATCTGATGCTGGGGAGAGTGATCTTTCCAAAATACCTTGACCCTCAAAGTCCAGTAGTGGATGTGCATGTTGATGGCATCATTGTATCTCATACCCTGATTGATCTTGGGGCTGCCATCAATGTGATGACTAAGGAAACCATGATAAATATAAACCTCCACATTAGTGTAATTATGAGATATAAAATGGGCCTCCTAATAAAATTATAAAATAATAGTGAAAATAATAAAATAAGATTAGATTACATCATCAAATTTTAGAGGGAAATAAGAGAAAACTATTTTTTCAACTCGTACTTTGAATTTATCTCCTTATGGTTTTACTTAGATTTCAAGTGGAAACACCCATTGGATGCATAATTTGATTCCTCATCCAATGAGTACCCATGTTGCATACTTTTGATGGACCCTGCTACATGAAAAATAAGAAATACATGAAAAATGTGATTAAAAACATGTTTTTTCATGTATTTCTCATTGTTCATGTAGCAACATCCATTGAAAGCATGCAACATGGATACTCCTTGGATGAGGAATTAAATTTTTCATCCAACGAGTACTCTCACTCAAAATTTGAGTAAAACCTTAGGGAGATAAGTTGAAAATATGAGTTGAAGTAGTTTTATTATTTTATTATTATTTGATATTTTTATTTTTTTACGCCAAAAATGGTGAATCATCCCCCATGGTTGACATCATCATATTGAATCCTACTGGTTCTTATAAAGTTTATTTTGGTTGTACAATTTTCTTAGGAGGCCCATTTTAGACCTGAAAATTTCCCTAATGAGGGGCTTTGAGGAAGACCAACAGAGTGTTGCAACTTGCATAAATATCCACAGTAGCTACAAAGGGAGTTATTTAGGATGTCATGGTATCCATTGACTCTTGGGAGTATATTACTGATTTCCTGGTTCTCCAACCCAAAACCAAGTTTAATGGCTACCCTCTTATCTTAGGAAGACCTTGGTTGGCCACTGTTGATGCCTACATTAGTTGTAGGGATGGGAACATGATCATCAAGAACAGATCCTTATCAAAAAAACTAATATTGTATCCTCGTGATCAACCATATATTGAACATGATCTACCTTTCTGGCTAGAGGATTAGGAAGAATATGAAGTGCATCATAAAAAAACCTACCCAATATGTAACCTAGATGTTGTTATAGGAGAGGGGAAAGATTATGAAGATGACCTCATTGACCGTATCCTTTAGAACCAACCCCCCACTACCATCCCACTTGATGAACTTGTGAGAGAATCTTGGAGCAGTCCTTGGAATGAGTTATACTTAGTTGAATTAAGTTCTAAACATATCAAAATCGTAGAGTTTTTCCCATCCAAAACATTAAATATCAACCCCTCTCCCTCAACCAAAAAAGAAGAACAATTGTGCAAGATACTCAGATAACACTTAGATGGTTTTTCTTAGGATTATAAAGAAATGAAAGGGGTGCATACCTCGGTTTTTTCTCATCATATTTACATAAAATAAGGATGCAAGCCTGTGTGGAAGCCACAGAGGAGAATAAAACCAACCCTTAAGGACATAATGAAGGAAGAATTACAAAATATGGTCAATGCAGGGTTCATATACCCCATCTCAGATAGTGAGTGGGTGTCCCATCTAGTCTTAGTCCCAAATAAGAATGGGAAGTGGAGGATTTTTGTTTATTATAGAGGACTGAACAAGGACACAAAGAAATACAATTTCCCTTTGCCCTTCATTGACCAAGTCCTATTTGGTCTTGCAGGAAATAATTTCTTTTCTTTCCTAGGTGGATTTAGTGGTTACAATCAGATCAAGATCAGCCTTGAAGACCAAGACAAGACCACATTTACATTACCTTGGGGTACCTTTGCTTATAGTGTCCTCCCATTCAGTCTATGCAATGCCCTTTCTAATTTTTAGAGGGAAGTTTTGAGTATTTTTGTTGAACTTGTTCATGACTTTGTGGACATCTACATGGATGATTTCACTCCTTATTGATGTGACTTCCAGGAATTCATCTCTGATATTTTTAAATTCTTGAGGAAATATATTGAAATGAATATCTCATTGAGCCTTGAGAAATGTGAATTCTTAATGAAGGAAGTGAGTGTCCTTGGCCATTCTATATCACAGGAATGGATACAAGTGGACTAAAACAAGATTTCCATCATCAAAAGGGTCCCTACCTGTCAAAAGAATAGAGATGTTAGGAGTTTCCTGGGCTTAGCCTGTTATTATAGGAGGTTTATAAAATATTTTAGTAAAGTGGTTTTACCATTTTTTGGATTGCTAGACAAGGATTCATACTTTTGTTGGATAAGTAGCTGCCAAGAGACCCTGGAAATATTAAAAGAGAAATTGAACACTTCACTCATACTCAGGGGTCCCAACTGGGCTCTGCCTTTCCATATCCATACTGATGCATCAGACAAAGCTTTTTGGGTAGCCTTGGGACAAGTAGATGATAATTTCCCCTATTCCATTTATTTCATTAGTAAAAATATGTATAAGTCTGAATTAAACTACATTTTCACTAAAAAAGAACTCTTAGTTGTCGTACACTCCTTGAAACAATTCAGGCATTGTATCATTGGATACCAAATTTTTTTTGCATACTGATCATGAAATTATTAGATATTTGATGAATAAGCCTAATGTGAATGCTAGGTTAATTAGATGGTTGTTATTATTACAACAATTTGATTTAACTATCATTGACAAACCAAGAAAAGAAAATGTAGATGAATTTTTTTTGTGTAGACTTAATCTTCAAGCAGGCAATGAAGATATGGTTGATGATGAAATTCCAGATGAGCACCAATTTTCTATCTTGGTGCTCTCTCCCTGGTTTTCTGACATAGAAAACTATGTGGTTGTTGGGAGGTTTCCTCCAAATATGTCATCCAGGGAGAAGGGAAGAATTGTGAGGAAAATCACCCCTTTCACTTGGATTGGGGGAAAATTTTTCAAAATGGGACTAGGTAAGGTTTTGAGGAGATGTGTAAGGGAAGAGGAAGTTTTTGAAATCCTTTCAGCATGCCATGATGTGCCCTGCGGGGGTCATTTTGCTGCTAAGGAAAAAAATTTGAAAGTGCTACAAGCTCGCTACTATTGGCCCACTCTCCATCACTGGATGAAAGAAGGTATAATAGTAGATGTGATCGGTGCCAAAGGATGGGGAAACCCACACCCAATGATGATATTCCTTTACAACCTCAAGTGTCCTTAGAGCCATTTGACAAGTGGGGCATGGAATTAATTGGGACAATTGATCCACCATCAGGAAAAAGGAAATAAATTATTGTGTGCACTGACTATTTGATAAAGTAGGCCGAGACAAAGGTTATCAAAGCACCAATAGAGAAAAAAGTGGTTGAGTTTTTAAGGGAAAATTTTTTCTACAAATTTGGGTATCCAAGGGAGATAGTCATTGATCAAGGAGCTCAATTCACATCACATTTGATTGAGAATTTCCTGAGGTAACACAATATCGAGCAAAAAACATCTACTTCCTATCACCCTCAAGTAAATGGGAAAGTAGAGGTCACAAATAGGGCATTGGAGAGCATCCTCACCAAGGTTTCTAGCAGCAACATGAGAGATTGGGTAGACATATCAGTGGAGGCCACTTGGGCCTATAATACCACTTGGAAGATAACCATTGGGTTCACTCCATATGGTTTGGTTTATGGGAAGAAATATATGATTTCTATTGAGTTTAACTATAACATTTTGAGTATGTCAGCCCAATTGGACTTAGATGTTACAAGAGCACAAAAGGAAAGGTTGAGCCAACTGAATAGCTTGGATGAGTTCAAAATGCAGGCTCTCCTCCGCACTGAAGTTATACAACTACAAAGGAATTTATTGCATGAAAATCATATCAAGGATAATACTTTTTAAGAAGGGGATTGGGCCTTGTTATATGATTCTAGGTTCAAATATTTTAAAGGGAAACTTATGACAAGATCGTTGGGTCCATACCTAATAGAAAAATGTCATGAAAATGGAGTTGTCCATATCAGAACCTTTGATAAGGAAAGGATCCCCTTCCTTGTGAATGGTTATAGGCCGAATATATAGAAGAGACCTCTATCCAAGGTAGAATTCATCATGTCCATTAGCATAGAATTTAATGTGATTGGGACTTTCATGGCTTCCCATCCATAACACTCCTAGAAATTTGAAGAAAAGAACAAAAAAAAACAAAAAAAAAATGCCTCGATGAAAACCTCTATGAGGCACCTAAGGCCAAGTCCAGGGTTGAAAACCTCTCTAAGGCATCCCAGGAGAAAAAAATGGGAAGAAAATAATAAATATACCTAGGTGAAAACCTCTTCCGAGGAACCTAAGGTGGGCATTTAGGTTGAAAACCTCATCAGAGGGAGCCTGCCTGTCTCAAGAAAAAAAAAAAAAAAAAAAAGAGGAAAGAATATCACGAGGAAGAGGCTTATACCATGTCTACTGACTTCTCTCTTATTTTACAAGATTATACATAATGGTAGATTTCATGGATATAGGCCCAAAATTTACAAGATATCATCCATTATTCGATCGATCTGCCTTATATCCATCATCTACATTGATATGACCATCTCTCTCCACCATCCCATCAACAATTAAAAAATCAAATTTTACCTCCTCTGCGTAGATACAGAAGGACCTATATTGCTACAAGAAGGTCCCGTAGTGCTGTGAGGGATATCAGAGAAGAAGGATAGCCAAAAATGACATCATGGCTCTAAGAAATTTTGAATAAGGTCCTCCAATGATTTTTCATCACCCATCCACTCCATTTCACAAAAACAATTTGCTCAAATTCTCCACTTCATCATACTTACTATAAACAAATAGACACACAACATCATTTTTAATCCTTCGAGTGTACGCTTTCATTACTTCATGACTCATAAATGACCTCATGTCATAATTCCCCCTATGACCCTCATGCATCAAGACCAAAAAAGGTAGATAAGAAGAATGCTAGAGGAAGAAACCTCCCGTAGTGCACTGTGAAATCACCACATGTAATTAATAATCTTGTTTTTTCTTTCATAAAAAAAGGAGGTGAAACCTTTCTTGCAAATCTATGAAGAAGATATTTCACCTTAGGAATATTTTTTTCCACTAGCAAAAACACTTGGATTTAGAATAGGTACCTACAAAAAAAAGGAGACACATTCAAGAAATGATCATAATAGAAATGAAGATATGTATAGGAGGAAGGTTAGAGAGTCAACTCCCTTGGTGTTGATGATATGGTCCAGTTCCAACATGCCAACCTCTCCAATATTTAGATCCTTAGGTAGGCTAAGGTATGACAAATCTTACCTCCTCCCTATGTGAATAACTAAAATGTGAATTTCAAGAAGGAATGTTTTAATAATATGGAGGTGGCCGCCTAACTCGCCACCCTCGACTAGTAAAATAAAAGTTAATTTTTCCACTCATGAACATGGAGATGTCACATCAAAGGAGTTAGAATCACTAATAGTGGGTGGTGATTATGAGGGAAGGAATAATAATTGCTTTGAGTGGGCATGGTCCAAATAGGAAACCCCGTGTGATTGACATGTCACCACAACGCTCCAAGCCCAAACAAAAAATGGAATATTATGTACTTGGGATCAAATTATTTTTACATATTTTCTAATTTAAAAAAATATGTAGAGAGAAGGACAAGTTCTAGTGCCACCGAGGAGTTGGTAAACTCCTCTTTGCAATTGCAACAAGAGGGGAGCTACATGGGACCCAGATTGCTACGCAGGTCCGAGAGAGAGATTACTACATGAGGAAGGAGAAGGTGAAAATGGGCCATAGTGTGGTTCTAATTGGTATCCAAACCACATACATCCAGGCTACATAACTAGGAAGTAAGTGTCACCATGCTTTACATCCAAACTTCATGCAAATTCTACTCAAATTCTATAGTATGTGGAGGTTTAATTCTTGTGCAAATAGGAGGTATTTTTGAGCATTATAAAGTTGGCTGGAGAAGAGGATATTTTGTTGAAAAAGGATATAAGAACCACTTTCACTCACTGCTGCCAAGAATTAAAACGTTGTCTCACCACTAAATACATAAAATAAAAAACCTCTCCCTCTCTCTTAATTGGCACTAAGGAGATTCCACAAGCGATGGGGGGAGGATTCAACAGGAGGGAACCATAAACACCGAAATAATACACCTACATGCTCCCATGGTAAAAATTTTCAGAAGGAACCAATGGATAGGATTATTTGAGTTTCGCTAAAGGGGTATGATGATTAGAATTGCCTTTGAATTTCCATGGCCTTGACCTCAAACAAGAGGACAGCTCCATAACTATTGTGAGAGGGTTATCTATCTCTCTCACTCTAACCATTATCATAGTAACAAACCTACCAGCAACAAAGTGGAGTAAGGAAGACAAAAAGCCATGAGTGTCACCACAAGGATGAATTTATTCATTTTAAAGGATAAACCTGCTGAGGATAAAGGGTTTGAAGAGAAAGGTAGCTTTATCCTTGGACAGGTGTTTACCATATCCGTAGTTAGAATAAGTGTGGTGTATTCCTACCACTTCATATTAATTCATGAAATGAGATTCATGAAATATTTTACCAAAGACTACAAAGTAATTTTCCACAACAATCAGAGATATGATTCAAAAGTTGAGGGAGGAAAAACCAACATCTAGCTCACCATGACCCGATAAAATGATAATGGATGCTCCGAGAATGGAGAATCATTTCATGGGATAATTTCATAGACATGGACAGGGAAATTTCATAGGACACAAGCCATTTCTCCTCGAGAGATACCGCTAGCATTGGAGGTAGGGAGGGGAGAAGCAAAAGAGGAGGAAGACACAAGAATACAGAACAGGGAGGAAACAAGGATAGAAGAAGAATAGGAGAGAAAAAATAGAGGAAGGAAAAGAATAAGTTGAAAGAGAAGGGAGGGGAAACTAGTGGAAGGAACAACAAGTCCTAAGAAACTCCTCGAAGCCAAAACAACATAAGGATCACCACATCAAACAAGCTTATCTCCAAGAAATACCGAATAGGAAGTAGTTGCCACCTAACCATTAGCACACTTGTTAAGCTAAGAGAAAGATACAAAGACAATTCCCTCTATATTTTAAGACTAGAAAGAGCATGATAATCAAACAAGGGAGACCAAAACTGCACAAAGGTCCCCATCACCATTGAAGAATCACCAAGCAAGAAATAGGAAGCAAATCAATGCAAAATTATGAAGTCACCTCACCTAAGCCTAAAAGCAAAGACACTTGTAACATATGTGAGGAGGCCTACCACAAGGTCAAATTCTTCATACAACCCCAAGACACCAATAAACCTCCAACAAGAAGAAAAGAGTGTGCTATGTAGAAGGGCATATAAGGTTCTCATAGGAGGGAAAAGTGTGCTGCTATGGGGGAAAATCATGCTATAGGAGGGGAAAAATGTGCAATCGAGGGTAGAAGGTACCACAAGAGGCAAGGTGTGCCACACAGATAAAGGGGAAGTGAGGTGAGCTATAGGAGGAAAAAACCTTCCCAAAAAATTGGAGAAAGACTCCTAAAGCTACAAGAGCCTAGTCTACAACCTAGCCAAGAGTCCTATTATAAATTTATTGAAGAGAGAACTATCACTAAAATCACAATCCCACTTCTTTATGGAACTAGAAATAAAAGGGGAAGGACCCATTGTGTTGATGTAGAATTCTATATCAAAGAATGTGGAAGATGTGGGATTGATGGAGGAAAGGGTCATGAGATGGGAAATGAATTATCGATTACACCAGGCCCATGATGAAAGAACAAGATACATGAAAATAATTTGAGGTTGACAGAAATTGCAAGAGAAGAAACCCAACTTGCCACTACAGCCTGTATGGAGGAATTACAATAGCGTACATTCTTCCAAATATTAATTTCCTTTTTCTCAAATATAAATGGCTACAATATCAAAATAGAACTCTAGATCAAATAACATGGCTCCTACCTTTTCAAAACTACAGATCGTTTCTTGAGTTTTAAAACAAGCTAGTATAGTGTATAGAGAAAAATGGATTAATTTTACATGCATAATTTCATATTGACAGATATGAACCAATGGGATCAAAATTCAAGAGTAGGGGACATGAAGAGATAAGGGATGAGGAGGTCAAAGAGAGAAGGAACCTATACATCAAAGGTGAGCTAATGAGCCCTGCTTTCATTAGCAATCATAGCCTCATCTCCACGATGTTTTTGGCACAAAAGTACATTGAAACAAATGAGCAAGCCATTCTTTATTTTGAAGATACCTTTAGGTTTTTGGGAGAATATAGTTTGCAAGATTGTCGTAGGAGATGGCATGCTTTACCATTCATCATGAAACATAGAGAATACTAATGAGCTTCCATAATTAGACATATTTGGAGGGGTTAATAATGTTCTTTTCCTTTCACAGATCTTTTCTTATATTAATATTATTATTTGGTTTTATGATGCTAGTATAGGTGTGACAGCTAACATACTCCCAGTGCCTAATATGAGGATGAGTGCGTAAAATCATGAATTAAGCATTTTTATAAGGATTTTTATCATAAATACTTGGAGTCAGTGGATTCCTAATCACCCCAAAGATCCTCTCCAAAAATTTGAGTTCCAAAGGCAGCCAAGCAATTCCAAGAGGAGTGCACTCAATTCATGTTTACATTTGAGCTATGACTCAGCTAATTCTTCTAGAAATGGAGTTCTGAAACAAGAAACCCAAGAGAGTGCACTGCCTATGTTGGAGTCAAGTGGATTCAATCACCATTTTCAAGGAGCACAGAGTTGTCATGGAATAACAGATAGGAGAGCTGGGAGCCAGAAGAGGAGTCGATTTCAGTCGGAACTTTGTTTCAAGCTTTGAGTTTTTTACTCGATCAAATCCTCGTAGATGTATGAGGTTATTATTTTATGAATGAGCGTACTAATTTCATTTTACCGATTTAAGTTTCGGTAGAGCTAGGATCGTAGGTTAGGACCCAATCCATGTGCCTCAACTACATTATCTTTCTTTCTTTCATTAAGCTAGTTTTATTTCTCGCCATTCAATTAGTTCTCACGCTTCAGCTTTCATCGTTGTTTAGTTTGCTTTCAAGATGTCGCTATAGTTTCTCATTTTCTTGTTAGAATACGAATTCTAATTGCAAGCTGCACAAAAGCTCACGTGAAGGTATAACAAACAACCCTACTACCCACAAAGGATGACTACACTTAGATATAGTTGACCAAGATAAATGCTACAAAATCCAGAGATTCATGCAAGAAAAAGACATTAAGCCGTAAATAAAAGCAATACTTGCTCCATGCATCCAATAGATGCATGATGTGAATATTTGTCTTTTGTATTTTTTTGACACCGGGGAAGGGAACATATTAAGATGTTACCATCCTCAATGGGATGGGTTCTTGTATGTCCTCATCACTTCGCATCTAAGATCTCTCTCTCGATGGTGTAGAAAACCTAGACAAAAATGGAACCCAAAGGGAGCCGACAAGAAAAATGGTAGCAAAAATACATAAATGATGGAGGATCAAAGTCAAACCAAAAGTATAGATCCAAAGAGGATCTTTAGGTACAACAAAAGTATGAATGAATGGAAAAACCTCTTTCTATTTATAACAAAAATATTGAGTTAGTCAGATATTGGTGTATAATTAAAATATTATTAGCTAAACTTAGATCCAACTTTTATGAATATTTATTATATTTGTTGGAGGGAAAGAATTTGAATTATTTAAACCTTTATTTGTAAATAATAACTAAATAAATGGTTTATTTATTATTTTAAGGATGTTTAGTAATAATTAAATAAATAGTGATTTATTCAATATTTTATAAATATCTAAAATAATTTTAACAAGGAATATTATTAAAATAAGGTTTAAACAATTATTCCTAGAAAAATAAGATAAATAATGATTTATCTAATTAATTTTTCCCTTCGTTTTAGGTTAAATACATCAGGAATATTAATTAAAATATCGTTTAACTAATGATTCCTTGAGAAAAACATTCATTTATTCAATATTTCCTCATGGGCTTCTCGTTTAGACCATAAACAACTTAATAAATTAAGGATTACTAAGTTATTTTTTCATAGTCAATGAAATTTTAGTTAGAGTAAAATTGGTCTTACATGGTAAGGTGTACTTTGGTCCATCTAAGTAATGGGGCTAGATGACCAAAATGCAGGTAACATATTGCCCCCCCCATCGTGCGAGTGCGTAGGAGCTAATCGTATGACCGAAGTATGTTGTATGAACTCAATCACCAGACACCGAAGGGGAAGTCAAGAGAGAGAAATATAAGGTGGACTAAAGGCTTGTGAGGAAAGACCCCGAGGAGGTGAGACTTACAGCAACATGCCCTTTTTTATGAGTGAGTACCTATTCTACAAGAGGCGGGGGAGGCATACTTATACCTACGTACAAAGTACAAAGAATATTGCATCTAGTAAACAAGGATGAAATATATAGTACATGCTAGCATAAACATGAGATATATAACCACAACATGATAATGGGATCCCACATACATATCAGTGGCTCGGGATAACAAATGACTTATATGATAATATTTTAGTACATGAGATATAAGTACAACCAAAGAGGCCTGTGAAATAGGAGAGTTTTGTGAAAATCAATGATACATGCAAACTAAAGAGGTGTTGTAAGTGGCCGAGGCCGAAACCATCAAATCTATGGAGCTGCATCGAAGGTCAGACCGAATAGGTCATCCAGCATGTGGGGGCTACTTGAAGGGCCACCCCCTCATGAGGTCTGGAAGACTTTCACACACCAAATAATCACCGTGATAATCTTCTCGCATCATCGAACGATCAAGTATACAAATCTTGATCATGCCGTAAGGAGCCGGAGTCGAGAAACAATCAAGTCAAAGGGCAATAAGGAGTCCTTTACCTCGATCCGAGGCACCGAACAATAGTGGAAGCCGGAACCAAGGTACACCATCCTTTAGACCTCGTCTTCTCGAATGAATGAGCCGATGTCGATATGAGGTTCCCGCCATAGAAGTAGGCAATATGGATCCTCAACTAAGGCATGAGAGATAATAGTAAAGCGACCGATAAAATGACACCAGGATGATGATGGAATGGGGGGTATTGAGTAGCGGGTCGTACAACTTCCCTTGTTAGGAGCATGAAGGGCATGGATAACTGGCAAAGAATTCAACACACTAAAAAGGGATAGGGATAGTAGGATTGAAGGCCACAATGTGCGAGACGAGAGAGGAACCAAGAAATGAAAGGGGATGGAGGACTATAGCGGGATATAAAGGGACTCGTGATACACTCCATGAATGCGATGATGACTCAATTCGTGATGCTTTAAACAACAAGGGCGACTTGATGATGCTACCACACAAAATAGGCCCAATGGGACCATAAAAACATGAGTACAAGGTGGGTACTCACTTAATTTAAAATTGACACGAGCATGGAAAATTATGGAGGTAAAGTGGTGCCTCAAGTACAAGTGTTTTTGCCAAAGAAATTAGGTTTTTGAGGAGGGTGAAGTGACTTTTCTGGAAAAAAATGTGTCCAGGAAGCTAAATCACGAAACTAAAGGATACTCATTTTAGATGCCCAAAGGAGAGCTTTCCAATGGTACGTATGGTTTGTAAACCGATTACGGTTTTGCTACAGTAAACAGCGAAAGAAAATATGGGGTTCTCTTTTTAATAAGGCATTTTCCCTCCAAATTCACTCATTTTTCAAGTGTAGTCGTGGTGAATGTAGAGAGGATATAAAGGCCCCAACATTACAATGAGTGTAGCGGACAAACCGACCATTGAATCAATATCCGTTAGTTGCGGTGGTAAGAGATAGCCTAACTTCAATCTTTCAATTAAGGGGATAAAATTTCGCTTTAGACACCCAAAAAGCTCATGAATGTTGTGCCAGTTTTTGGGCTTGTTTGCGACTTGGGCAGGTAATCGTGCAGAAAATGCGACTTGTCCTAGGAAATGACTTGAAAAGTGCTAATTTCATTAGATAAAGAGGGTTTAAGTGATTTTTTTTGGCCGAGAGCCGGATTTTTATGGCCGAGGGGCATAGGTGCCCCCCAAAATGTTATGGTCATGCCAAAATGTATTTAGAAAAGGGGGAAATCTAAACAAATTTTTATAATGTGGTATGCCATTTGTTTTTGTTATGGTTATGTAGTTCGAGAAAGGGAATGGAGTATTAATGATTCTTTTGGCAATACATATATGAAGCAAATGGACTTAAGTTTCTCCGTTGGCATACATGGTGTCACTATCCCAAAAAGAGGTTTTGGAGATAATGAACTAGTCCTCTCTTAGAAAACCTTACGTATTGGTCAACAACAATATCTAGGGGACTGGTTGTCGATGTAAGATGAAGGAATGATGTAGAGGGTATCACCCCCAGAGTGATCTAAAGTGATATGGGACTCTAGAGGTTCTTCTAACAGGGAAGAATGATGTGGTACTAGAGTTGACACAACCGTATGCACTAGAGAGCAGGAGAATTTCTTTCTCATGGCTCCTCAAATATGGGTGCTCCCTACCCAAACATTGTGTCAATGTATTGGCCACAAGGTGTATGTGGTTTAATGTGCATGGGTTCGATATAAGGGGGGATAGGATAAAAGTCAAGGGTGGTGTGATTGCATCTGTATAATTTAATCATCATAATAGAAGATGGGGTGATCGGTGGGGAAGAAAAACCACTCTTAACGCTTTTCAAAGCTACCCGACTCATCATCATGAGAAGTGAGGTTCACATGCGCATCATCACAAGGGGTGACCGAAAAACAAGTAGACAAGATCCACCGATGCTGAGCCCAAGGTGATTGGCCGAAGGGAGGTCAGAAAAACATAAGGGGAAGTACGAGAGGACCACCGTGATCTCATAGATGATGACAAAGTAGTGGACAGTACAAAGACTATGTCATTTCGACATCCGGAGGGGGAATGTCTATGGGAGTGGATGTGTCCTCTCGGTTCTCGCCGAAGCAAAATGTGCAAATAAGTGAGCAGACCACACGCTTGGCCTTGAATTGGTGAACCACTTCCAAAGAGAAGTGGTATTTTCGAGGCGGGGACAGAGGTAAGTATAGTGGCTTATGAAAATCACACAAAGCACAGGGTGATTTGTGCGCAAAGTCTTTGAGTTTCTTGGTCGAATCAAGTAAAGTAACATGGTCTTCTCGAAATAAGACAGACTCAAGAAATGCTTTATTGACCATGCGGCTTGAGACGAGAAAATTCGTGACAATTATAGGTGGCATGACCGACAACATCACAAAAGAACAGAAGGTGCTTTTGGAGGTTGAGGAGGAGCAGGTTTGTCGGGGCACTTTGTCTTTTAGGTGCCTTCGTGAGCTTTTCCCCCTTCACCCGAAGTCACGTAACAGATTAGGTTCTTGTTGAGGTGGTCGAGGCACTCGCAGAAAAGGGAGGGGTCATGGGGACCGTTGAACCAGGGTCAAATCAAGATAAGGTTTGGGATGATCGTAGGACAAGGCCGGGGGATCAATGTACCGCATCGGGATCCCTAGGTTAGGTTAGGAAGGGATAGTAGCCATATCAGTACCAAAAACACTTTAAGGGGAGCTAGGAATGGTATCCCCACCTGAGGGAGGATGGTCGTGCAAGACAACTTCCGAGATGGTTAAGGCCGTGGAGGAACCGTGCCGGGAGGGTAGAGAGGTTTGCGGATACCAACCAAAATGAGGGGCCTTGGAGGAGGGGGTTTCAAGGCCGGGTCAAAGTGGTTAGGAGTTGTGTTGCGGAGGGCGAGGCCGCCAACTAGTCGACAGTATCTTGAGTGGAAGCCCGAGACGATTGCATCATGCAAACGTTTGACGAGATGCGACCGAGACATGGGGAGGAAGACCAGGTGAAAGAACCACATGTGAGTGAGCTCTTTGTAGACCAGCATGCATCGGTCAAAGGTTCGATTTATTTTATTATTGGCCACCGAAGATGATGAATTTAGGGAGGTCCGAGACTTCGGTTCGTAATGGGTGTCAAATCGGTCAATGGTGACTATATTTTTGTTAGAGAAAGAACATCTTTCCTATGAACCCACGATAAAAATGACATCACATAAGTGTAGCTACGACCTAACAAAATGTTGTAACTAAGTGGGTATCAATGACTTTCACGCTAACGCAAATATTTCCGTTCGCAAGAGTACAGGAAATTATGAACATGCCAATGTGGGATAGAAGAAGGTCATCCCATGCCTATGAGGTGATAGTGTAAGGGCCAATTCAATCGATCCTGAAATATCGAAACAAGCGTACATCACATAGGGATGCCCTCATCAATGATGCAACGAAAGAGATGTTGGCATTCGAACTTGATGAGGATTTAGAAGTATTTAAAGTAGAAAGGGAGGATGTTTTTGACCAACATCGAAGATGATCAAACGATCATCTGGTTGATCCATAGTGCCTATGGCAGCTAGTAGAGATTTTTTTTGTGAAAGGAATACATCAGAGATCTACTGTTGAGATGAAGATGAGATTGCGCCAAATTACTCACTACACATACCTAATGGGAAACTTTTCCGCAAGAAGCATGATTTTGAAGTAATTATCCTCAAGATTTCAAGAACTTCACCAGTTGAGATCTATGACCATTGGTTGCCAAAAAGAGCTTGCGGGAACCCGAAGAAGGGGGGCTCTCAAATGTGAAAGTGTGGAGGTTGTTGTACCTAATTGACCAGTCCAAGGTTGGAGGTCAACTCCAATGGGCTCATAGTTCATCATGAGAATTTGCAGTAATTGGAGTTACCAAGATGGGAGAGCGAGTGGTCACTTCGACCTTCAGTGGTTGGGTAGCCACAAATCCTCTAGAGGGAAAGGATTGGTAAAACACATCCGTGCCGGATAGGTGCAAAGATTGGGAGGAACCAAAGGTATGTGTTTGCTGTCCACGCAATGCTTCTGGCCTCAAATATGACGCATCCGAGGTGTGAGGCGCCAACAAAATGACCATAGAAACCACAATAAGAACAAGGCTTATTCATGTAAACATGCCCGTCTTGCTTGGGATGAGTGTCCTCTTGCTAGTTAGCAGCGTGTTGGGTGCATTCCCCACTGGGTCCTCGGGTTGCCTAGATTGACGGTGCTCTTCTCTTCTTTATGGAAGTAGGAGGATAGTCGCGCTCAAGCGGGCATACACCTACCTATGGAAGCGACAGCGAAGCACGTTGCGGGGGTTGAGAAATAAAAGGGAGGCGGGGGTGCGAGCAGAGGAGATGGGGCACCAAGTCGTGGATATGATAATAAGGAGGTTGGGCAACGTTGTGGTGGTGTTAAAGGATGAGGTATGCCATATGCTAGATACATGCTACTGTGAGGGGGAAAAGTAAGTTGGAGGAGCTAGCTCCTCCCCGAGGGAAACCATAAACTCATGGGAGGTTGAGTGACGGATGAGAAAGGGCTCCAATGACACCATCGGCGCATGGGATGCCCTTGCGTTGGCACCACCTGCTCAGGGGAGATCGTGTAAGACAAGATAAACATAACCAAACAAAGGCGAGATTAGTCACGGCATGCACCGACAACAAATTCTTCGCTTTTGAGGGAAATGAGATGGCGATTCTGTTGACAGCAGGCAGTGGGGATTTGAGAACCAGTCCATGTAGACACTGGCCCTCAAAGGTAGGGGCTCGACATAGGCTCTTTCTTCTCCGCCATTCCTAGACATGATCGTATAGGAGGGTCGTAGACGATTGATGGAAAGAGGTCAAAATTTAGGTACCAAAGTAATACAACAAAGGGGAAGTCAGCAAGACAAAAATCTCGGCAAGGGTCGCAAAAGTAGTATGAGGGGAGGAGGCCTGTTAACATACCACTTAGGAAGCTTCTCCACCAAGCGTACCTTGGAACAATCAAAGACGAATAGAGTCATCGGTGATGGAGTTAGGACGAAACCACATGTGGAAAGATCGAACATGGTTGGTAGGATATTCTCCAAGAATACCTTCAAACTTGGGGATGTCGAAGGAAGCTTGGTTGGAATATCAGCCAAACTGTCGGCATGGGTCATTGATCAAATCAAGTTAAAATTGGGAAGATTGAGGCCTCGCTATATAAGGGAGCAAGGGAGAAATGATAGTTCTCAAGCTGTCCCATTAGTAGTACTCTCAAAGACAGGTCGGCTACCACCAACATTAGGTCCCGAACTGTGACATGGTGAAGGTGACATGGGGAGAACTCGGGATGAACCAAGGGGAACCCAATGAACCGAAGGTAGCCGAATGGGGACTGGTGGAGGACTGTCTAATCCTACTTAATAGGAGTATGTGGTCTTTAACGGAAATTCTGAGGATGACAAGAAGTCTCTGGATAAATGCTTTGGGGGTGAAATTATGGAAGAAAAAACACAAATTAAAAAGGAAGAGAGACCAACAAGGGTGCAAGGAGGTGCAAGATCAAATGATTAAAATGTCGAAACAAGGGTAGGGAGGTGTAGGATCAATTGATTACAATGTTATAGTTTTTTTCCCTCGTGTAGTAACCATGCGCTCTTCACTTAGTGGGGTGTGTGAATTTTTTAATTTTAAACCAGACGTCGTAGAGAAAAATAAAAACCGTGGCCGATAATCGTAAATAAATCTCGCATAATAGTAAAGTAAAGAAATATAATAAAAATAAATAACTAAAATAACATTCATTAATCTAAACCCACGGAGGCGGTGCTTCAACAACTAGTCCGTGGGTGGGAAAAATCTAGTCAAATACACCAAAATAGCTAAAGATCAAAAGCGGAGGGGAAAATGATATAAAGGTTAAATCTCGATGGAAATAGGTGCAGTAAAAAACAACAAACCAGAGGAAAAGTGTTGCAAATGAGGTGGCGAAAGCAACCTAAAGGGAAACAGAGGGGACTCTTAGAGGAGGGCCAAACAATAACAAAACTCGAAAAGAGGTGTTTTGGATGGATGAATAACCAATCTAAAAATGGATCTCAAGGCACACATTTATCTAAAATGAACACACTAAAATTTCGTATGACCCCGTTCAAATTTGGAACCTCTGTGAAGTACGGCTCAGAGTTAGGTTCCCACTTCGATGAGTAAAAAAACAAGTATGGGTACAAAAAGAACGAAGATGGAGGTCGACAACTCGAATAGTAGCCTGTGACAAACCCATAAAAAAATAGCAAAAATATTCCCAAAAAAAGTACAGGCCACAACATGTGAGCTAATTTTTTGTAGAGGTCGAGGTTTAGAGTCAAGCCGTGACTCAGTGGCCGAGGTTATGTGTTTTGGCCCAAAAAGTGCGACCCACACGCATTCCCGAGAGCAGTTTTAGAAAAAGTGTTGTCTCACCAAAGGGCCGATGCCCGCGTCACTCCGTGCAATAGGTCCGGAAACACACAGAACTTAGAATATTTATCGTTTTAGGGTTTCTTAGCAAAAACAACGTCAAGAAAGAAAAACAAGAATCAAGAAAAAACCTAGGTTTAAAGTAGCCGTTCATGTAGAGACTAGAACGACAGTCATAATCATAAACCCTTGTGGAGTCGCTTTGCCCCAGGACGAATTATAATCGCAAGCGTATGAAAAAAGATCACTTTAGGGGTTGTGTGTAACAAACAACCCTAAAATCAAAATGGCTATCAATTTCTTTAGATCCTCAGCTAGTCGACCAAGATAAATGCTACAAAATCTAGATCTATGCAAGAAAGACATTAAGCAAGAATAAAAGCAAGAGTTGCTCCATGCATCCAATAGACAAGCCAAGAATATTTTTAAAGAATTTTTGTATTTTAATACTAAAGGGAACATAGAAAGATGTTACTACCCCTCAATGGGATGTGTTTCTTGTATGTCCTCGCACTTCGTATCTCGTATCTTCTCTTCATGGTGTAGAAAATGAAAAAGAAAAATGGAACCTACAAGAAAATGTAGAAAATGGTGACAACATAGAGGATCAAAGTCGACTAAAAGTATAGATCCAGTGGGATTCTAGGCAAAAAAAGGTATGTGCATGAAGGAAAACCATTCTATTTATAACAAAATATTGGAGTTAGTCTAGATATTGGTGTATAATTAAAAAATATTATTAACAAAATCTAGATCCAACTTGTATGGAATATTATATTATAATATTGGAGGGAAAAAGAATTTGAATTTGGTCAAATCCCTTTATTTGTAAATAATAAATAAATAAATAAATGATTTATTTATTATTTTATGTGACGTGTTGAGTAATAATTAAATAAATAGTGATTTATTCAATTATTTATAAATGATTTAGTCAAATTTAAGATGGAATATTATTTAAATAAGGTTTAAACAATTATTCCTTAGAAAATAATAAGATAAATAATGATTTATCTAATTAACTTTCCCCGTTTGGGTTAAATAATAATTAATATTAATTAAACTACTATTTAACCATTCTCGAGAAAATAAAAAAAATATGGATTTTTTTCAATATTTCCTCATGGGGTTCTTGCGTTAGACCATAAACAACTTAATAAATTAAGGATTAGCTAAGTTATTTTTCATAGTGAAAGCAATTTTACTTAGGGTCAAATTGGTCTTACATGGTGACTTGGGTCCATCTAATAGTAACATAATAGATGACCAAAAAATGGTGTAATAGTGAGTAATAGAATAGAGGAAAAAACCAAAAAATTGTGGATCAAGAACTCTTCGCATCTCTCACAATAGAGCCGAGGAGGGTGAAATTTCCTCACGACCCAAAAGATGCTTTCCGATCAATGCCATCACACATTCTTTTCTTTTTTCGTGCATGAATTCACAAAGGTTTGTTTGTAGGAATAAGCACAAAAAACCCTGCAGATATTATTAAGCCGTTCCGCTCCATTTTCCAAATTTATCCATCTCCGCGCATCTCGCATCCAAACACCTCGTTATGGTTCTAATCCCTTTATTTCACTTATCGTGGTTTCCACACCCTTTTATTCCCAAAACAATTATAAACGTACTAAGTCCGCCTCTATTCCTTCATTTTCACATTTTACGGCTTCACAACTATTTTAACGAAAAACACTTCAAAGCCTCTTTATAGGTTGACCTCCACGCTTTTCTTTCTTCTCGAAATTCTACTACCGTACTTTCTTGCCTTTTCACAAAATTGCACTTCACAATATTTTCCTTTTTTCATTAAGACTTATCGCTTTGATACGCCGATAGTGATATCACATTGCACTTCGCCACCGGTCCTGCATCAAGAACAAGGTCTCCCAACAAGCTACGAAACTGGTCCATTTTGATTATTTTTGATTATATTTATAGTATATGCGTATTTTGGGGTTGTCAAAGCCTCAAACACATTGCATGGGTCAAAGGGTAAACTAGGGGTCCGAAAACCATGGGGTTGTGGACTCATAGGAAAGTCATAGCTGATTGTTATAAATAGAGATGTATTTTGTATTGAAAAGGATAAGCAGAATTGATGAGCTATTGATGCGATCTGCTACTTAAGCTATTTTTCGGGTTTTGGGGAACAAATTCTTACCGGGCCGTGTGCGCGAAGATCCTAGTCCAATCGTGTGTGGACCTCAAGCACCGTGTGCGCAGTTGGGAAGGGAATTGTAAGGAAAGATTGATGAATGAATGAATGAATGTGAAGGATTATTATAGATCTAAATCTGTGAGTATCGTTGTATGAATTCGTCGATAATTGTTGTGTTACGTATTCTCCGTCTTTTTCTACGAAGATCTTGTATCGTATGCTTCGGGATCTAGATCTTTTTCCGCTCTCGTTTATATAATACCGTGTTGATGTTATAGAAAGCATATAATTAGATCTAGTGCACATGGATGCAAATAGATACATAATTAACCTTGCGAAGAACAAGGTAATATGATAATTATAGAAATGTAACGTGCATTTTGTTTTCCTTACCCTTCCTTTCTTAGGGTGAAACCCTGTCTCCAACCCACCCACATACTGTTTCTGCAGAGATCGTGACCCGGCGAAAGTAGGTCACCGCCGAAAGGGCCAAGAGTATAGGGGTTTGTTGGCAAACCTTGCACACCAAACTGTTAGGATCCCTCAAGCCAACAAATGGTTCTCATGGCCGGACCGAAGTAGCCACCGAGAGAGGAATCGAGTAATGATAAGAGAATACTAGAAGCTCGAAAGAAAAGAGATTGAGGACTAGTTCTAAAGACAAATCCAAGAGTTCGTAGTAAAAGAGAATCGCAAGGAGAAATTAATGGTGAAAGGTGGAAAATAGGTACGTCCTTACCGAAAGCTAATGTAAATATTCTTATTGTTTCTACCAACTTCTAGAGGAAGGCCGACCGGTGGAATCGTGTTGGGAGTGACGTGTGGGTCATCCGTGGACCCCCGAGTTGTTCAAAATAGCTTGGAGAAAAACCGATAATACTATCATACGCACGGGTGATCATCAGACAGTAGGCTGGAGGATTGTGACGAAATTTTTTCATTAATCGCCTTTGTATCGTTAATTTGAGGCCGAATGCGATTCTTCAAAGGAGCCGGCACTATGTCGTTACCATTGCTGATCGAAGAAATTATCGTGCGAAAAGAAAGAATTTTTTGTGCACACATCAGTTCGAATGACCTCGACCTTGACAGAGCACAATCGCTAGCAGTAAGTACTATCGAACCAACCCTTAGTGTGGAGAAGATCCGCTTACAACTGTCATAAGAGCGCTTGCACAAGATCCCCACACACCACGCCGAGGTCGCACAAAAGTAAGAATTAACGGCCATCACTCTGATGTTGAGTAGGCTGCGATATGGAATCGCTCACCTTCAGGGGGTAGGAGACAAGGATATGGACCGGTTTTCGTTTGTGTAGTAGAGACCGTTCGGACTGCATTTAATGTGGAAAGTGACACGATAAAGAGGGCGGTTATCTTTAGCATTCGAAGACGAGATCCCTCGGACGGTATATGCGACATGATGCCTAGAAGGGGACCGCTCCATTCAAGATATCAAATATGCTCAAGCAACACGGGAAGCCGAAATCTTATTCCTAGTCAGTAGCAAGGAAGGACTTCTCAAAAAAGGTGCGTCCTGAAAGAAGGTGGGAGGATAATCGTGATTGAAGAAGGAAATTATGGAAGGAGGGTTCGAATATGATAATAGAAAACATACTTGGTGGTTCATCTCTATGTTTTTACCTCACCGCGTACACCGATGAGTCATACGCCGGAATCACGTGGAGAAAGTCGGGAAGTCGCTATGAAATTAGAAGTCGTACCTTCGAGAGGATAAGCTCAGGGTGCAACAAATCCAAGAAAAACTTAGGCATGCATATGGAGTTACGCAATCCGTAAAAAAGAGTGCGAGGAAATGACATCTCGCGGGATATTTGGTGTATTCGCGCGGTGTCCGGCTACATACACCTGCCCTTGTCGACCGATTATATGCAAAGGTGAGGACCTATTCCGCGCTGCGGGTGAGAGAGGGGAACCCAACCCTTGTGACCAGATCAAGCGTGACTCACACTATGGTGTGATGATTTTTCGGCAGTGTGACTACATGATACAAACCATTGCCCCTCGGTTAGTGCTTATGTCCCATAACTAAATTAACAATGGTGCGATTTTTGCCGATCAATGGGACATGATGAGCAAGAATCGCTGCATATGACTTAATGATGGATCGTGGGAATTTATATATAGGTACAATCGTACCCCGCATCACCAAGACTTGGTTATGCACTTTGGGGATCACCTGCCTGAGGCAGAGATACGGGAGGAAGCACAAAGATTGGGGATGGGTAGCTAATCCGTTATAATTGTGGGGAAATATGGCACTTTTCTAGAGAATGCCCCTAATCCCCGCCATCGTGCAAATATTGTAGACGCCTAGACCCGTTATGAGGTATAATACTACCCAATTTTAATAGCCAAGATGTAGGAAAAGAAGCCCACCCCCGATGCAAAATGTACAAAGAGTTAAAAACCGAGCTAAGGAAGGATCCAAGTGTAAAATTCAGCTTTACACATGGGCCGGGTCACCGAAGGAGCCGAGGAAGGGCTTGCCTCTTGGAGACGGTAAGTATCTTCAAAGAACAAGCACCATTGGAAATCCCGTGCAGCCTCGCATAGAAGAAGGATTTAAGCCCTTTCTTTAAGGCATGTTTGAAGCTACTAAGGAATCCATAACATAGGAAATTCTTCAGCTTTACAAAACCTACAAATTTCGGCCCAATTTTATCCCCGAGACCAAGGATGTACACAAACTATACAACTATAAGAAACACGGGGAGAGAAAGAGATGATTGACTGCACATCGCAGACTATGGAGATGGACCAAGTTATCTTAGATCTTGACCTGGGATGCGAACGTCTAACAAAACAAACATAGAAACGAATGGGAGAGCCTAAATTGAATGGCACGATGAATCACGAATGGGAAATCAACAAAAGATCATCCATATGGGTAGGTTACCGAAAGTCAAGGAGTTGACATCGCCGGGTACGGGTCCTAGCTGATTTTGAAGTAATCAAAATAACAGAAGATGTGGACCCCTACCCCGCGCTCCTTGGACTAGGATCAAAGGACATGGGGGGGTCATCAATCTCAAGAAACGTAGCATGGTGTTCGAAACAAAGGTAAAGTGCAAGCCAGTACCACTAGATCCAACAGAAGGTACTCGCATACGCACAACCTAAGTGAAAAGGAGGAATTAGACCATTTATAAGATAATCGCGTTAGGATGAAGATCGGGTTAACCCCACTTGATGAAGGAATGCTCGTTGGGAAAAGGACAAGAATTTTTTTCCGACAACGATGAGGAGCCGGGAGAATTGGCAACGTCGGTTGCACGAGGTTTTGGCACTTCGAAGCTTTCGACCATCGTAACTTTCGTTGCATCTCTACCACGTAAAAAGAACCTTGCCTCGATGGGACGACGTGAAAACGAGCTCATGAACCCAAGAGTCCCACGAACGCGTACCAGAAGCACTACCACTAACACTATGTGAAGCACTATGCAAGGCTCAAAGACTTTTTACTCGTGGGGAAGCACCGGAGTAGGGTGATCCCGCGCATAGGGACCCCGCTACGATGGGCCCCAAGTGGACAGTCAACCTATGCGGATACCGCCGACGTGCAACATTCAAAGGTGCGATCGAACTCGTTTCTCGAACAGATTTTTCGGTCGCACACAAACCTAAGCACATACAGGATTATGGACCTATTCGAAACCATGTATATCCGGGAGAATATACGAACGTCTCAAGCAATAAATGACATAAGGATGTGTATGACGCAACCTTTCTCACGTAGGACGTCTCGCCCGGCGAGCGAAGTAAAGGGCTCGAAAATACCGTCAATTAAATTTGTCGACACCCTCACATCGACCTCATTCAAGGTACGCGAACGAAATACAAGTGTCATCCATGGTCCGAAATTCCATGGACACGACCTTTGGGCACGAAGGACACCGTCAGTACCCCATTTAATAGAAAATACCTCGCAAGTATGAAAACTAGGCGTGCATCATCACGATTATGGTAAGAATGGTCCGAAGTATCACAGTGCCACGGTATCGAGCTACCTCGCCATAATAGATCTCAAGGGGGTGCGCAGGATGGAAAACTTCGTGCCGAGTTATTTATTCACCCTTCAACAAAGCTGGCTATCCGCGTTCCGTTTGTGTTCTATCCATATTCCCGGACGCTCATCTCTCTCTCGTTAAAAAGATGGACTCGAACCACCGAAGGAACCGTTAAGAAGACCCGGGAATGTCGAGTGCGCTACAGGAGTGAGCACTCGGCGTCCGACAGAGGATTGTATGCGACCCATGCACAAAAGGAAAACCGAGACACAGACATGATGACTTCTCCAGCTCTCAAGCGCCGCCCACCGTAAGTAATGTATGTTCCTCTCCCTCGCGCTTCCATCATTCACACTCCTAACCCAACCATCGGGGACATACAAATAGGACTTAGCGTAGCTATGTATAGTATAGAGCTACAAAGACTATCCTCCGAGTGTTGCGAGAGGTTTGCCACCGTGACGGACAAAGCATAACAAGATGACACACGCCCGTAAGTACATGCTCAAAGGGGATTTCCGTGTTCACTTCTTCAATGCAACGCATTATTCAGAGTGCGCCCGCTAGGAGCCCACCTCGTCGAAATAGCTACGGCGTGGAATATGGACGGGAAGTGAAACACCATTCCATGCTTCGCATGTCCACCGAGAATTACAACGTGACAAAAGTCGTTTTGGATCAAGTCTGCAGCCTCTACACCTTCCTCGTCTCCGTCGATGCCTAGCCGTGGACAGGATTGAGAACCTTCGCCACTCAAGCAAAGTTGTTCTCTAAAAATAGTTGAAACCATGGTCTGTCATCAAATCAAAATTTCGGCACACCCATGCTCGCTCACTATCGCACGCCCACCGGTCATAGAACGGTTATCATGGGATACATATGGCTTGCCTCCCCAACGTTATCAACATTGCGCGTAAAAGATGCGGCCGAAATTGACGATTCCTCCACTTGTCCACACTTTGGCTACTTTCGTGCGCACATAGAAGCCATTCGTGCTGACTTAGATGAGTCACAAGATTGTGTTGGGAGACCGTTGGAATGGCCCCAATGTCGCTAAACTCGGTCCATTTTGATTATTTTTGATTATATTTAGTGTGCATAGCGCAGGGTTTTTAAAGCTCGAATGCATTGTAATGGGTCAGTGTGAAATAGGGGTCCGAAAACCATGGCTATGGACTACAAGAAAGTCAAGGCTAGGATTTTTATAAATAGAGATGTATTTTGTATCGAAAAGGATAAGAATCGTTGTTTATTGATGCATTTGTTGCTTAAGCTATCCGGCTTTCTGGGGTTTTGGGAATGGGATTCCTACCGGTCAGCACTGAGATTCTAGTCCAACCTGGCATCTTCGTCATTGTAGCAAAGTTGGGAATGGAATTGTAAGGAAAGATTGATGAATGAATGAATGCGAAGGATTATTAGAGATCCGAATCATGGAGTACTCGAAGTGCAGTATGAATTAAGCCGATAATTACAGTTACGTATTACCCGTATTTTCGTTGCGAAGATCTATGTACTAAATTCTTGGATCTAGATCTATTCTTCTCTATTTATATAATACTATGTTGATGTTATAGAAAGCATATAATTATAGATTCGTGCATCGGGATGCAAATAGATATATAATTAAACCTTGCGAAGAACAAGATAATATGAGAATTAAAGAAACATAACGCAGCTCGCTTGCCTTACCCTTCCTTTCTCGTGTGCGTAATGTCTCCCGCACCCACCCATACTACTTTTTGGGTGAGACAATAACCTCGCGAACGTAGGTCGCGGAAAGGCTAGTAGTATAGGGGTTTGTTGGCAAATATTGCATTGACCGAACTCCGTCAAGACCTCCCTCAAGCTGCCACCCACCACGTCACCCATCATGTTTCACATCACAGACCATTCAATTGGCTTCGTTACTTACCGCTTCTTTCTTCCAAATGGCGATATCACATTTCGCACGCGTTGCAGCTTTTTCCCCATTGCACTTCGCACTTCACGCCCGCCACATCACACTCGCATTTCGCTCCCGCTCCTAAACAAAATTTCCGCTTATCACTTTAATTTTGCGATATCGCACATCACAACTTTTTCTCCATCGCACTTCGCCATCACACTTTCAATTCATTCCGCTCCAAAAGGCCTTTCGTGCTATAACAAGGTTTTCTTATACAAGGTTTAACCTCGCTCTTTCGACTTCTAAGCCTTGTTTCATGTGTTAAGCCCTCCATTAGCCACTTTAGCCATTTCTTTTCTCTAAGCTTCAAATCAACACTTCTTTTTCAATTAGAACGTGTCATGGATAACTTAGTTCCATGGGTAGAAGCATGATGTATAGACCATAGGACAAGTAGAGAGGAGTGCATTTAGCCATTTGGGCTGGGTTAAGGTGTGGTTTATAATTATTTTCTCTCTTTCACATTTCTTTTTGAGAATACTTTAGTTTCTTTTCTTTCGCCATATTTCCTTTTAAAAATTAAATTAATTTATCTCGCTAATTCTTTTAGCACCAAGTATTTTTCTCTTTTCCGTCATTTCCTTCCCAACAATTTACTTTCTAGTTCTTATCATAGTTTAAGAAATAACACCCTTTTCTAAGCTAAGAGACATGAACACACATCTCGATGTGTGTATATAGCATTGTCACCTCCAACTTTAGACACAACCTCGGGTTTATAGCAAAGCAGGGCAGCCCTTGGAGGTTGCAAATGGACTTTTGGTGCAATACAGGGGTTTCACCACTTTTTTCCGTCGTTATCGGGAGGTGTCTAGTATATAGATTGATTTTGTTTTTAGCATTCTTTCTTCTTTCCTTATTTTCATGTTATTTTGTAAACATTAAAAAATACAAACATATCTCATTTTCATGCCTTGTAGGACTAGGAATGCTCAAAGACAAATCTTACCTAAAACTCTATATCACTTCCTATCCACCCCTTCACTCTTTCTTTAGTGGCAAGAGATTGGAACTCCCTATAGGGGAGCTCGAATATTTTGAGGATCTTATCGTGGAAGAAGAAGAAGACCTTGTTTCAACCGAGGGACCTCGCCACCTATCTTAACCATGGCCGTGATCCGGTAAGGCTCTACCATAAAGACAGGAAAAAATGGGAAACTAAGATGGAAAACACTAGCCCCTCATCTCTTTCCACACTTCCATGGACTTACCTCCGAGGACCCCGATGCATTCATGTTTAAATTTTCTATTGTAAAGGTAGGACTTATGACTACACCTCCTACGATGACCGAAGTTGAAGCTATTTCCATCCACCTTTAAGGATGCAACCTTGCGTTGGTTCATGGGTTTTCCCGGGGACAACATCACTACCGTTACGTACGGGAATGACCTTCAACAAAAGTAACATAGATCATCGTAGGTCCGGGCGAAACTAAGGATGAGATATTTAGGATGACTCTCCAGGGCTTGATGAATCCTCAGAGGAATATGAAAAGAGTGTTTCAATTAAACTATAAGAGAGCCAATCGACGATTGCATCACGAAAGTTGTACTTCTTCGAGGATCGTAGAAGAGATGATAGAAACTCTGAATATGCTAGGAGGAGATACCTACCACAACCCATTTTATGAAACAATAAATAAAATGTCTTCCAACTATTCTAGGGCATTTAGGAAGAAGGGGAATAACCAATCATAGTACATCCAATACCCCCTTCTCTTCCACCTCCATCAACACAATATTGGAAACATGCTAGAGGTCTTCAAGAGTGACATAAGTTGCACCCCCTTTGCTTTGCAAATGGATACAATGTGTCAAAAGGAAGCAAGAGGAAGGTAGAGATCCTGTCATATTTGCCTTATATGTACTGAAGCACCCAAGAATTGAATTTCATCAATGTCATAGAGGTTTTATTACCGTGAAGAGAATATTGCCATAGACAAGTGTCCTCATTACCCGGACTTGGTGCCCTATATCAAGGTGGGGAAGCAATGCCAAAGAAACTCGTTTCATCAACTTCGTAGAAGGCCTTCAAGGCTCGCCATAAACAAGGTATGTGCAAGGTACTCATCTACTATCACAACAATCGCAGTGCACTCCACATGCAATATTGGTATACCCCCACCTTTCCATCCTGGCTCACACCTCCTACCTAGCCTTACAACCTTCATATCATTCTCGCCTAGTAAACCAACCATTCTGAAGAATATGTTCCACAACAACCCTGAACAATCCATCCCAAGGGTGGAGGCCTCAAAAAATCAACCACCTCGCTCTAATGCCTCCCACCCCAACCTCAACCTCAAACTTACTCATGCTACTCCACCTAGGCTACCAAAAATACTCATAACCCAATCCGAAACTCAACAACAGATTGATACAATGTGCTCCCAAAGGAGAAACATCCTATCCAACTTATGTCAAGATACAAGAGGTTAATCACAAGTCAAAAGAAGAAAACTTTAAACCATCCTCCATATCCATCAGAGTTGAGGAAAAGGAAGAAGGTAACACTTAGATCCAACCACCTCCTTTTCCCGAGCGCTTGGATTCAACTGCTTAGTCACACCCAAGAGGAGAATGAACCTGAAATTTGGAAATTTGTGTGTAAATATACCACTTCTCCAAGCTAATAAGGATGTCCCTATCTACAATAGGCTCATCAAATAAAAATGATTCAAGAAACCGGGGATATGGAAGAGAGATAATTTCACCATCAATGTGGCAGAAAAACTATCTCGACCTAATGCTGTGAAGGGTGATATTTCAGTACTGGACCCTAGTAGTCCAGTTGTTGATGTGCATGTAAATGGTGTCATAGTCCCCAACACCTCGATTGATCTAGGTTGCCATCAATTTCATGACCAATGAAACTATGTTGAAACTTAATATCTAAGGGACTTTGAGGAAAACCACAACAATTTCGCAACTTTTGGGATTGGTCCACAAGACCCTGAAGGAATTGTTGAGGACGTCATGGTTCCCATTGACTCTTGGGAGTATCCTACGCATTTTTGTCCCGCAACCAAACCAAGTATAATTTATCCTCTCATCTTAGGGAGACCTTGGTTAGCCACCGCATGCGTTTATATTAGTTGTTGGGCTGAAACATGACTATAAAAAAATGGGCCTTTATCTAAATAGTTAGTGTTATATATCCTCCAACCCAACCTTCCATTGATCATGATTCTATATGGTTGGAGGATGAAGAAGATGAGTTATATAACACTCGCCTTCCGTGTTCCGTAGATGCTATTCCTAGAGGGGGGAAGATTTATGAAGATGAACTCATCAACCACATGCCATTCAAACAAATCCTCCACTAACATTCCTCTCGAACCTTAGTCAAAGAGTCTAAAATCCAACCTTGGATGGAAGTGCACTTCCAGTTGAGTCAACCTCTAAACCACCAATGCTTTGAGTTTGGCCAATCCAGACCTCTAAAAATCAACTTGTGACCTCTTTAAATGAAGAAGAGAAGAAGCTATGCTAGCTTTTGGAAAGAAAATCTCAAAATACTGCTTGGGATTACAAGGACATGAAAGGTGAATCAAAGGTATGAAGACATCACATTTACATCAAAGAGGATGTAAGATTTTGAGACAACCCCAAAGAAGGATGAACTCCGATTGAAGGACATAGTCAAAGAAGAGATTCGAAACTATTGATGATGCTGGTTCATATATCCTATATCCGACAAGAATGGCATTCTCTTTCCTAGTCCCGAAGAAGAAATGGGAAGTGGCGAATTTGTGTTGATTATCAAGAACTTAACAAAGCTACCAAGAAATACCATTTCCCTTTGCCCTTATAGACCAAACCCTGGATGGTCTTCACAAGGGGAAGAAGTTATTTTCCTTCTCTAGTTGGGTTCATCAAAAGTAAATCGTATCTAAATCAGCCCTCAAGACCAGATAAGACTACTTTCACCTACCCTTGGGGTACCTTGATTATAAATTCTCACCTCTCATAGCTGTGCACGCTCCCCAACTACCTTCCCAAAGAGCCATCCCCGAGCATCTTTTCCAAGTTAGTCCATGAATTTCTCAAAATCTACATGGATGATTTCCCACAACTACACGTATCAAATTCTAGAATCTCTCCAATTTGAGTAAAGTACTAAGAAGGTGCATTGAGATGGCCTCTTGAGCCTGCATGCACCTAAGAAAGTAGGGTTTGTGTTAGGACACTCCATATCCTGCCAGAACATAGACAGACTCGAACAAAATCACTATCATCAAAAGGGTACCTTTTTCTCAAAAGTAGAAAGATGTTAGGAGTTTCTCAGATTAGCTGGTTATAGAAGGTTCATCAAAGATTTCAAGTAAGAAGATACGCCATTGGCCATATCAAGCCAAGGATTCGAGTTTATTTGTCCGTTCGATGGCGAGAGCCTTCAGCCACAAGGGAATTTCGACCACCGCCCCCCCATCCCCGCAGGTCCAAAGTGGACTCTACCTTTCGCATCCACACCGACGCATCCGAAAAGATCGTAGGGGGAAACATTAGTACAATTAGAGGACAACAAATCCATTATTCCATTTATTTCATCAGAAATAATTGTCCAATACCGAGTCAATTATACTGTTACTTAGAAGGAGATGTTAGCTATCATTCATCCTTTGAATAAGTTCATGCATTATGTAAGTGGATATCGATCTTTGTTCACACCGACCATTCAAGCATCAAGTATTTAATAAAAAACCGGATGTTAATGCTAGGATAATTAGATGGTTGCTACTTTGTAGCAAATTTGATTTGATTATTATTGATAAACCAAGTGAGAGTTGTTGTTGCAGATTTTTTGTCTAAGTAGTGTTAGTTTCCCCGTAGGTGAAGAAGGAATGGATGACCAGCTTCCGCATGAGCATCTCTTTGCTATATCAACACTCTCACCATGGTTTGATGATATAGCCAACTACTTGTTGCTAGAGACTTCCTAATATTTCATTCAGTAGAGGAGCAAATCATCAAAAGCGCCGTCACATGTGATCGGGGAACCTTTTCAAGCTAGGCCCGATAAAATCCTAAGGAGATGTGTGAGGGAGGAATGTTTTTGATAGCCTATTTGCATGTCATGACAACCGATGTGGAGGCCACTTTGCTACAAAGAGAACTTCTTTACAAAGTTTTGTAGGCATGATACTATTGGCCTACCCTTCACCAAGATTTCGAAGATACACCAGCAGATGTGACCAAAGTACAAAAGGATGGGGAAACCCACACAAAGGATGAGATGTTTTGCACTCCTCATGTGGCTTCCGAGCCATTCGACAAGTGGGCATGGATTTTTTGACCTATCGATCCACCATCCGGAAAAAAAAAAAGAAGTATGATCATGACCAGACCGATTGACGAACAAAGTGGGATGAACAAAACTAAGAAGGTAGCAACCAAGGAGAAAGTAGCATAATTTTTGAGGGAGAATGTGTTTTACAAGTTTTGATACTCCCGTATAAATAGTCAATGATCGTGGCGCTAAAAGGGGGAGCACTCTACCCTCATTGAGAATATTGTGAGGAAGCACAAGATTCAACATGTAATCCTACCGCCATCACCTCGAGGCGAATGGGAAAGTAGAAGCAACTAACATAGTTTTAGAGACCATCCTCACTAAAGTTGTGAGCGTAATAGAAAATATTGGGTGCGGTATTGCATTGGTGGAAGCTACTTGGGCTCTGCTACCACACTACTTGGAAGACAACAACAACAAGATTCACTCCTCATGAATTAGTCTAAGGCAGGTAAAAAGGCTCTACTTTCGCTGAGTTTGGGTTCAATACTTCTTCTTAATAATGGCAGATGAATTAACCTAGATCTATCAAATTCCCGAAAAGAGAGGTTGTTGCAACTAAATGATTGATTAGTTCGTAATGCAAGCACTTTTCACACGGAGGTAGTTCAAATTCGTAAAGGAAGGTCCTGGTACGACAAAGAACATCAAAGAAAAGACCTTCCAAGAAGGATATTGGGCACTGTTGTATGATTCAAGGTTTAAATATTTCAAAGGCAAGCTAATGAAAAGATGTTCGGTGTTAGCCACCTATAAAAATTTGTCATATCAAATGGTGGCTAAAAATGTTTTTTAGCCTTAAAAAAACAATTTTATGGCCAAAATTTGAGTTCTTGAAGTCTTATGATCATCTTTATCCTTTAAAGATAATCTTCACTGCTGTTTCTCTCATAAATCCTGAACAAATCTACTGTTTGCCTGAAGAAAAAGACTGCTAAAAATTTCCATTTTCCCCCATTTTCGCTTCTCCATTTTCTCTCTTCATTTCATCCATAAACCCTTTCATTTACCTCTCATTCCCTTGAAATTCCCTTTAAACCTGTGAAAATCCCATTTCTAGGTTTAAAACCCCTTTTTCCCCTTCTACCAAAAGCCAAAAAAGCCTTGAAAATCCTTCATTTTGGCCTAAAAAACCCATTTTTCTATTAAGGCCTTAAGCCCCTTTGGCCTTAAGCCCCAGCTCATTTTCTCCGTGTAAGACTCAAAGCTATAACCCGAAGCTAATCCCCATCGCGCAATCACAATCGGGGTTTTCTGTCTCCTTATTGCCTTTTACTTTGAAAACTCCGATTGTGATTAGCCTTTTTCTTCTTAAAATCCCAATTTCCTCATACTTTTCACAGGACCACAGCCCCGCAATCGGGCGCTAAAAACATTAAAAAAAAACCTTTGCTCGAACCCCTTTTTCCTTTGTATTTCATAAAAGCCAACCTTTTCATTGTGTTTTAATAAAACCTGACAGTTCGAATTTACAACAAATATTGATCGTCGATCTAAACCAATCAATGGTCATCAGATCATTGCATCTTGCCCATTATTCATTCTTCCTCCCATCGATGCGATCTCTGATTTAATCTGGATCGTCGATCATCCTTTGATCCGACGGTCGATACTTCATCGCATCATAAAAATTCCTTTTGTCCATTCCCTTTCCCTCCTCCAATTGCGATCCTGCGATTAAATCTTGGTCGTTGAATCCACAAGAACCAATGGCTCATATTTAATCACACTCCATCATAAGCCCTCCGATATAAACCTGCCGATTTGATCCTCGCCATTGATCTCTCCTAGATCTAACGACCCACGCTTAATCGCATCGACACATTTCATTATTGCTTTATCTTTTGTCCTTCGCCGATGCGATCCTGCAATCAAATCTGGGCCGTCCATTCCAAAGATCTAACGGTTAGGATCTTAACCCAACTTCCCTTTGTTATTTCATAAGCCTAACAGTATAATTCTGCGGTGGAGATCCATCGTTGATCTTTGCAGATTTTCAGTCTACATTGCTCCCAATCTTCGCCCGATCTCCTGCCTCATATTCCTTTCATCACTCCATGTTCAAATCCAGATCATCAAATCGTCTATATCCTACGGTCTAGATTTAACCTGCTGATCTCCTTCCTCCGTACTCCTGGTCCCACCACCCGCACCCTCTTTTCCCCTCATTTTCATTGTTTTCTTATGTATTTTTCCATTCGTAAAGATTTACGTTTTTACATTGGAAACCATGTTTATTTCGCATAATCAATTTAAACCTTGTTTTTTATAAAGAATTGCACCTTTCTCCTCCATGGGCCTCACCTCTTCTTTTCAACTCGCAACTCTTCATCCATCGCGCTCAACTCGTGCCGTTGGATCTTCTACTCATCATCCAAAGGCTCAAACTACATATCGCGTAATTTTTTCTCTTGAATGTTAACACCAAAAAATTAAATGATATAAGCGGTTTTGGAAAGACACGCATCAAGCACATACCTATATCGTGTTTTTCGACCAAAATCTAAAACCACTTGAGAGCTGCGCGAAAACCGCTGCTAGTTTTCTGCCTTACCACTTATCACTGCAACACTAACTCTTCAGTTTTTAATCCTGGCCATCGATTGCTCTAATCGGACGGTTTACATTTCATTATAACCCCAAGTCTTTTGTCCTCATCTATTCTTTGAAAAACTTCATCGCTCCGTTTCCACCGTTCATCCTTTTGATCGAATGGCCCGGACTTAATCTCCACCACTGTTTCACCAAACCGCCTACCAATTGAACTCTATCAAGCAATCGTAACTTGTGGTTGTGCTCATCCAACGACTACGATTAAATTTCGCACCTGAGATCCTATGAGCAACCTTGAACCTATTCTTCACAGGTTTTTCATAACTTTTGTGTGTTTTTTGTAGGATATGAGGTTTTCTCCACAGTTTCAAAATAAAATAAAGGCCAGGGATGACGATCCCCCAGGCCATTATTCATGAAGAAAAGGAGTCTACAGGGTTTTAAAACTTTGAATTCGCCCATGCCTCATGAGAATTGGTAATATTATACAACCCTCTACGCGCCTGCAACACAGTAAAACAAAGTCAGAATCTATTATTCAAAGAATACCATCATTAAAGACAGGAGATCAAAGAGTATCAACGTTTAAAGTTTTTTGACACATTTTAGAGGGATTAAGGCATAAATTCGACTATTAGAGGCCTGATCCACACAGTTAAAGATAGCATGAAGACTTGAAGACAAAAAATTAAGCCTAATCAGACCTAAAACACAGAGCAAAGACAGATTAAAGGTGTTTTAGAATAAAACAAAGAAATCTATCAGTCCGAGAAGCCTCCACTACCACATCAGAGGCTAATTGAATCCTCTCCAGCTACCAAAGTGCCACTTGCATCTTTCAATAAATCAGAAGTTGGCAGAGTTATTTCCTCAGTCAGTGATATTTTGCCTAAAGACAACCATAGTTATTGCTAACTCACCTCAAGAGTTTTTAAGTCAACAAAATCTGCCCAACATGCTTAATACTTAATGAAAATTAATTAATACAGAGGAAATATCAGAAAGCTTCTCCATTGAGCCGTTCAAAGGCTGAGAAGCATTAAACTGTATTAATTGAGCCTAGAGATATTTTCTCAAATCCCACCTCCTCATTTCTTCTATAAATACATCTATAGAAGATGAGAAAAAGGTTGGTCTCTGAATATCTGTTGCATGTAAATAGTTTTCTGAAGCTGCTGTAAGCTCTGTTTGTAATTGAAGATACCTAAGTTGAGATGAAAAGTTTGAAGCTGTAGAGACCCACTGGAATTGATGATTGTAACTGGTTTGAGGCATCAAATACAAGCTGATTTATGGGATCCTGGTCTATGTTAATGGTGATGTTTTTCTTATTGTAAATTGTTATTTTCTTTTTGTTTCCATTATGTCCACTTTCTCTTCCGATAAAGAACATCAAATATAGAGCTAGGATTTCATCGTCAAAAGTACCCTACTCTTTCATTGATAAGCTTTATCTCCATGTTTTTCTTCCAATTGTGTATTTAAGAATGATTTAATACAAACTTAAGCAGCTAAGGAATGCCGGGTGTTCCCATGTCTTATTGTCTAAACTTTAAACATTGTTCTTGAATGTTATTTTTCAAGTCACAAGTAGAGTTAAACTAGGAAGGTTTATGGTTTTCCCTATCTCCCTAGTTCTTTCTCCAAAGGTTGTTTGAAAGTTTCCCTCGAAGTATGTTGAAAGTGGTGGATAGGTTCAAAGTCCCTTACTTTTTCTGATCTTAGACTATCATGTTTTTCTTGAATTTTTTTTCCTTTGAATATGTTGGAAAGCAGGATAGGTTCAAAGTCCTTACTTGATCTTAAGATATTCTTTGTGTTTTTAAAATGTTTTCTATTGAAAATACATCAAAAGTAGGCTAGTTTCAAAGTACTTACCCTGATCTTAGATAAATTTTATGTCTTTCTCAAGTGTATGCCAAAAAGCAGTGATAGTTTCAAAGTACTTACTTGATCTTAGGTCGCTCTTTGTTCTTCATTTGTTTGATTCCCTTCTTATTGTTTCCATTCCATTCCCTATAAAATCAACTTGAAGAGATCCTTTGACATAGATGACTTGCTCCATGGAGCACTCCTTGAACCTTGCCGTTTAAATTAAATCCTACTATGACTCCATAGCCCGATGGATTGAAGCCGATTCTCGCGCGATATCGTGTTAGCTAAACTTCATTCATTCACATGCATATACCTTCACCCTTCATTTAGACTTCCTTCACCATCATTTATCTTTGCCCAACCAAAACCAAACAAAAACCCTTGTTCCTCATAACTAGCCTAATATCACATTTCAAGCCTTAAAGATCACATCTTTAAACACACTTATAGAGAGATCCCTCTCTAGATTCGAAAGAGGGCTAGATCCTAGAATCCCAAAGTGGTTCATATGTAGGCTTTGGTGGCTTGTATTTTGCCAATATTGCAAATTACAGAGACCTAACATTCCGGCGACCATACCGGGGACTTCTACAGAAAAATCCTTAAAACAAGGCACTCAACATCTCACAGGCAAGATAAGCAACTCTCTTTAAGCACTACCAAAGCAAATGGTAATCGTGATAGAACTTATTTGAATCAATTAAAAACTAAGAACCCCTTAGATTCTCATAAGAGCTTATCAAAAACCTTGAAGGAATCAGCTAGCTTAGCCATAAGAGTAAAATTTCTTTGTCTCATCATCGTAGCGTTAAGTGTTGAAACATTTAGGACACTCTTAGAACCCATAGGATTGAAAAAAATTAGAAAACCAAAAAAATATTTCAGCATTGGTATTCAAATAAACATGCTGTATGGTGGGACCATAAAACATTTTACCTCCAAAAGAGCTACTTCCCACCGGGTGACTCCACAATCCTAAACAACACCTTAAGACTCCACCGGGAAACCCATTATCATCATAAAAGTAATTTAAACTCAGCTAAGAATACTTAGAGATTGGAAGTCTGCTTGTTTAAAGATCATTTAGCCTCTTAAAGATTGTCATATATTTGGTTAAAATTTTCTTGTTAGTTGGCTTGAAAAACACATAGCATAGTGGCTCCCGTAAGGATTCATACTAGAGCCTATCCCCGACCCTAAACCCTCCCGAGAGTATAGTTGATAACCCTAAAAGAATTCTTAGGAAATCTCCAAGGCCAAATCTTCTTCAACTATTGTCGCATCACTCCATGCAGCTAATTCCGTTCTCTTCGAAACCTTACAACTCTACAAGAATCACAAGTTGACTTAAGAAACCCATTTAGAACTAGGGTCACTTGATGATATAGATCAGTATAGACACTCGATCCCTTTCCTTCACTTTCATCCCAAGATAGAGGTGAACATCCCGTGCAGCAGAGAAACTACTCCACCTAATTCACATTTCCTTCATAATTCTTGGTTTTCTCTCATCCTGGATCTGCTCTTGCTAGCGTCTCTTCCGGTCCATCCATTTCTATTACCCATACCCCCCACTGATTCAAAAACCACACACCATTTCATCAACCCCTCCCATCTCTCACATCCTCCACCTCGTAAAACCTCCACTTTTTCCCACAACCTCCTATCATGGTGCAACATGGTATGCCCCTCTTGTCCTTCCTCTTTACCTTTAGTCAATCTTCCACATGACTATCAATCCAAGATGCCATTGTATGATGCAAGTGGGCGCTGGCCACTGCCTACAAATATTGTGGAAAAATGCATGAATGACTATTTTTACAGAAATGAGATTAATGATGAAACAATCAAACTTAGATTGTCTCGTCAAAGTTTAGGGGGAGAAGAAAGAAAATGGTTCAAACGCTAACCCTCACAGCATTAATGATCTCCAAGCCCTTTCCATCAGCTTAGTTCTTAAAAAATGGGAAGTTAAGAAAAACCCTCTCCAAATACTTTCGTGCATCACAAGACTCTCAAAGAAACGACTCGGGGAAAGTGTTTAAGCTTATTGCATTAGGGTTTAATAGTGTGTATATGCACCTTCCCGTATCCGAAACCTCCACAAGGCCTCGTGATTTAAACAATTTTCCCGAAGGATTTGATCCCGAAAATGGCCCTATCATCGAGAGAGAGAGATCCTTTATCCTCTGAAGATATGTAAAGAAAGCTCTCTGCAGAGTAAGTTAATTTAATGGAGAGAAAATAGCAAGAATGAGAAATGAGAAGAAGGTGTCCTTAGAGAGGAATCTACACCTTCCACATCTATGCTCAAAGATGGAAAGAATGATGGAGGAGATGATGAAAAAGATGCGCATACTTGAGAAAGCACAAGCAAGTCAAAATCAACCAAACTCTCCTCAAAAACTTTAGAAAACCAATCTCAAACCAAAATCAAAAATTTCAGTGAGAAATCACCTCAAAAAATAGACAAGAGACCGCCGATCAAGAGATTATACCTCCTTTTCATCAAAATTATGTAAGTTGAGGTTGAAGAAACAATGAAAAAAAACAGAGGGAGACGCACATAAACATGTTGGGAGTATACAATGATGATTTTGAAGTTCATTATAATAGAAAACGTAAGTTCTATACAGCACACCCTCTATGATGCATAAAAGAGCAGGATGAAAGTTATTATCAAGAGATGGAAAATGTCATCATAGAGACTCCAAAAGAGTATGACCTTAGGGAGTAAGGCAAAAGCAATTAGGAAACTCCCAAAACCCAAACCTCTCGATAAATCCGCAAAAATAGCCCCGTGAACAAACCCAAGACCGCAAAATGTAAAGACAAAATAGTGGTCAGAATTCCTGCATAAAAACAAAGAGAAAAGTACTCAAATCAATGAAAAACATAAGTGTATCTTAGCAACATAAGTTAGCACCCTCACCTATGCTCCCATATTAAAACAATTTTGACCAATGTAAATAGAGGAAATCAACAAGTCGATTTTGCTAATAGAGTGGTGATTAATAAGGCCGAAACAAAAAATTGTAAAAATCGACTGCTGACTTTTATTTTGGAAACGTAAAATTGCCAAGATCAAAAATCCTTGTTCCCCCACCGAATTAGTCACCCAAGAAGATGTATATAGATCACAAATTTTGAAGGGTTTTTAACATAGAAGAGAATAATAACACCGTCAATCTTAATGGTGACCAACTAGAGCTCATATTTGGTCCTAAGATTGAGGGTAGATATCAAGAAGGAATCGTTCGCTCCTTTTCTATGTTAGTTTGAAGATTCATGACAAAAATTTACACAATGCTATGCAAACATGATTCAAAGGTCCTCTCATAACTTAATGCCCAAAGATGCAATGGAGAGCCTAGGCCCAAAAATCACTAGACCATAAAAATATCTTTACTCCTTTTTGACTCAAGCAGAGAGGAAATGTTTAGGTTTGATCAGAAGACCTCTCGTGTGAACCGAGCACAAATTTCAGCAGCAAGTGTTTAGTGTGATGGATATCAGTAGTGGTCGTATGTGCCCCCCCCAAGCATGGTATGCTATTATCAAGATCTTGGGGAGTTAAGTTACATGAATAATGCAAATGGATATGACATATGCAACTATCCCTATTTTCAATCGCACTAGAAGACTTTATAGGAAAACCCATATGCAATACATGGTTACTAGCCAAGAGAGACTAGAAAACTCTACCTCTTTATTCCGCACATATAGGCCTTGAATCATTTATTCTCTTCAATGAGGAAACATTAAATGAGCAAGAAGCATTTACTCGACTTAGTGGCAGCATACGTAAAAAGAGGAAGACATGACATAAGTGTCAAAAAACGTTTTCCAAAATCAGTAAAATCACAACAGAAACAAATCATAGGTCTAGAGCCGCAAATCGCTCATCCATTTATTTTCAACCTTCGTAGCCAAGAGAAGAGTCCTCAACTAGACAATGAAAAACATGAGGAAATCAGAAAACAAATTCAACATAGTGTTGATCTACAAGAAAAATCCAAAAGCACACTAGATGAAGAGGATAGTAGTCAAACTAGTGAATCTAAAACTAGTCCTCTTTGGAGTATGAAATTGATGGATCTTGCACTAAGAATACGTAGCAGGTAGTGTGGCTTCACAATACAATGAAAAATCATACTTAATGACATTCTTGCAAATTAAACTTTCAATGCACCAATAACATAAATGAGTATGAAGCTCCTCCTTTTTAGGCTCGCACTTATTGAAGAAATTAGAGGGCCAAAAGAATAAAGGTTCATGGTGATTCTCGAAATAATAATTAGGCAAGTGAATGGGCAATACACCGCAAAACATCCCAGTACTTAGAGCCCTATAGAAATGATGTCATGGATTTATTGAAAACATTTGAGGAATTCAAACTTATCTTTGTCCCAAGAAAACCAAAATATCCAAGCTAAAATGGTTTAGTTGCTTTTGCCGCTAGAACATGCCCTAACTCCCTATGAAAACCAAACTATGCACTACCCAAATCAAAATTAGACCAACTATCCCCGACAATGAAAATATTGGCAAGTGTTTGATGGAGACAAACAAATAGAAGACTTCTCACGCTTAGAAAATGAATTTTGAGCTACCAAGTTTAGATTCAGAAAGTATGACAATAACTCGTTCCATTGAAGAAAATCTACTTGATGATGTAGAAGAAAATCTCTAGAGATTGTCGTATATATATCGCTAGCTAATAAACTCGAACATAACATAGATATTAGTGCATATTTAGTGAAAATAAGACTTTGGGAGAAACATTGCAATATAACACTCAAAATTTGCCAAAAGGGTCTGGGCCCTTAGAAGAATTGTTTTTGATTTCAATGATGTTGCCAAGAAACCAAAGCAGAGCCCGTGGAAACCGAGGTAGAAGAGTGTAATAGTAGGCAAGGAACTAAAAACCAAAGATGATCAAACCTGTCTAACACTTCTACCACAAATTTCACATCAAACTCGAAATACATTGAGATGTTTAAAGAATTTTTCTGTCGTGTTATGCGTGAGTTATGAGGATTTAAAGTCCGTATGATCACGCAAAATAATTCAACATAAGATACCCCTCAAAGAAAACAACAAAAAACCATTTAAACAAAAATTGCGTAGAATAAACCTTGTTCAATTACCTTTGGTTGAGAAAGAAATCAAGAAAATGTATGAAGCCGGGAATTATTGTCCCTATAGATACTCAGCAGTGGGTCTCTAATCTAGTGTTAGTAAGGAAGAAAATAGGAGAGATAAGGCTTTGTATTGGTTTTAGGAACTTAAACAAAGTCTCATTGAAGGACAACTACCCTTTTACCCAAGATGGATCATATTTTTAAGCAAAAGGTGGTTGGTTATAAAATAATTTTCTGTTGCTAGATGGATCAGCATTTTTAGTACATCCCTGATGATCAATTAAAAATAGCCTTTACTACACCTTGGGGCACTTTCATCGTATGTGAAAATTCCCTTTGGTTTAAAGAATGCCGAAAAGTGCTACATTTTAGTAGGGCCATGGACATTTGTCATTCTTGGAAGAATTAGGCTACTTCATCATTATTTACTTGGATGATATCACCGTTTTTTTCAAAAAGATGAAGAACACCTAGAACACTTGAGAAAAGTCTTTGAGAAATGAAAAATTATGGCTATCTTTAATGCCAAGAAAACACTGTTTTGTCTCCAAGAAGGTAAACTACTTAGACACATCATATCAAAAGAGGGAATAAAGATAGACTCCAAAAAGCGTTGATGGTATTTTGCAAATCAACCATCCAAGAAACATCAAGGGAAACTTCAATCTTTTCATTGGAAAGATTAATTTCTTGGAGAGAAGGTTCATACCCAACGTTAGCTAGAACTCCTTAGAAACATAAAAAACATGCTGAAGAAGGAACAAGAAGTTAACATGGACCTTTATGCACAGAAAGTGAAATAATTTGAACTCAAGGTCAAACAAGCATTATCCGTAAAAACACCGCCAGCTTCTTATAAGTCCTCCGATTTTACAAAAGCATTTTTTTTATCTTTTCATTTTCATCGTAACATACCGTGCCGCTGTCTATTGGCAGAAAATCTAAAGGGACAAGAGTAGCCAATTGCATTCTTTAGTAAGGCATTGAGAGATGCAACTCGAAGTAGCAATATCATGGAAAACAAGCTTAGCTTAGTCAAAGCCTTGAAAGACTTCGTAGTTTACATTTGTACACTCCCACATAATTGCATTTGTGCCTAACTCATTTGTAAAGGACATTCTAACACAGACCCTGTATGGCAAAAGAGGAAAGTGGATAGTTGTGATACTTGAATATGATTTAGAAATCAAGCTTCCAGCTAAACTCATAAAAGGCCAAGGACTAGCAAGATTAATGGTCGAATCCACATTTTTGAAGTTCTTGATATAAACTATGATAAATGCATTAGATGAACAATTGTCAACCCCTATTGTTGAAGATCATTTTATGAATTCTTCTTGGTATGCCAGATATTGTGTATATGTTTTGCTCAATCCGAATACACCTCTTCGGTTTGACAAAAAGTAAAGCAAGATTTTGTAAAGTTAAAAGTCGTAATAACGATCGAATTTTAGATAAATGTCTTTATTGAAAAAAATGATAGTGGGTTATTGCTTAAATTTTTGCCCCGAGAATGATGTAGATACAGGTCAAGCACAAGTTCCATGAAGGAGAATGTGGAGGCTACCTCTATTGGGAAGAAAACTCGCCAACAAAATCCTTAGAGTCAGTTACTATTGGCCCATCTTCTTTCAAGATGAACATATAAATGATTATTGTTCAGCTATAAATGCCCAACTCTTTGAAGGCAAAAGAAAATTGCTTCCCTTACCCTTGCGATCCAATCACCGCTGCTAGCTCCTTTTTCAACAATGGGGTTTAGACTTCATAGGATAAATCCATCCACCCTCATCTACCCAACATATGTATGGATTCTCACCGCAAATGTACTACTTCACCAAATGGATAGAAGCCATCCCTTCTAGTGCAAAGCCAATGACTCTGCCATCACAAAATTCCTTGAAAACCATATCCTCTAGATTTTGGCCGTCCTAGGAAGATTATCACCGAAAATGCCGGCCGCATTTGGATCCAAAAAGATGGTTGAATTATATCATTGCCAAATATCGATTACATTGGGACATTCTACTTCTTATTACCCCAAGGTAATGTGTCAGCAGTGATCCTCAAACAAGAGTTTGGTGAACATATAATCAAGAAGTTGTTGGATGACAATAAGATGTCTTGGCACACAAAGATATAGTACATGCTCTTTGGTCGTATTGTGATTAACACTTAAAAAAATCAATTGGAATGTCACCCCCTACCGGCTTTTTAATGGAGTAGATGTAATTTTTCCAACTAGCCTCAGGAGTGCTACACAGTGAAGCTGATCCAAGAAGTACAAGATGCGAAGACAATGACATGACTCGATAGAATTAATCCGGGACTATACATATCTGGGCAACAAACCGTAGAGGAGGTCTACGAAGTACCAGAGCATTACAAAACCAAGAAAGCATCACAGAAGCTCTTTGATAGTTCAAGCGACAAAGGCCGCTTCGATTTCAACATTGGTGACAAAGTTTTAAAGTGGGATTCAAGGAGAGAAGATAAATCGACAAGCATGGGAAATTTGATAATCTTATGGCTTCGGCCCCTTATCTCATTCATTCTATGTCGCCGGGTAACAACGCTTATTTTTTGCAAGAATTGAATGGAGCCCGAACTATTTGGGGGTCCTATCAATGGCAGGATACTCAAACATTATTTCTCTTAAATCCATGTCAGCTTTGAAGTTTCCTTATTTTTTCTCATTGTGAATATCATACTCATCATCGCATTCAAAGTTAGAAAAAAAAGAAGAAAAAAAAATAAAAAGAAAAAGAAAAAGAAAAAGAGGCGATTGTAAAAAACAAGAAAGGTACAAACCCCATACCAAAAAGAGACAAAATTTGAAAGTGTGCAAGCTCAAATGCCTACCTCTCTAAGAAACACACTCCTAGTTAGTCATACATCCTAATCATGTCTAGTTAGTTTTTAATTTCATCGCTTAATAGGTTAGTGAAATAGATTTTCCAAACAAATAATCTTTGGCTTACATCGCTAGGAAGATTAGGATAGAAGAAAAAGGGTTCAAACAAGCTCAAAATATGAACCTATGAATTCCAAAAAGAAGAACTTGGCTTTAACTGCTTAAATCTTGAGCCAAAGATTGAAGAACTAGTTCTAACATGCCCAAAAATTGAACCAGTAGAAAAAAGAGAAAAACAACTCAAACAAGACAAAACAGTAGTCAAGAAAAGTGAAGGATGTTCTTTAGTTTTCGCGATACTAAGCCTTCACCCATTTTTCTTTAAATTTCTGCAGTAAATTCTAGTCTATGTGCATCTTGCTTTTTATGCCATAGATCAGCACAATAAGTTAGACTGTTTAATCCTCTCGACTTGTCTTCTTTTAAATTTCTTGTTTTAGAAATTAGTAGAGAATAAAACTGCACGATGTGGCACCTCTAATCCCTGGGAGTGGTAGTGTAGGTAGAGAAGCTTATGAACTCAACTCGCTTAATCTGCGAGTTCATACATGGAGAAATAAGTAGAAATAGACTAGTTTATGCTTTGGAAAAGAATAAAATGTTGATAAAAAGAGTTTTCCAATCGAAAATGCACTCTAGAAAGAAGAAAAAATATTAGATCTATTAGATTGGGTAGGTAGAAAGCTTTGTTTTGATAGAGTTCCATTGTTTTTAATTTTCTGGCTGCTATCAACATTGTCAGAGAAAAAGAAGATCAAAATCAAGAAAGAAAGCTACAAATTTCAATGGATGAGGCATTGATCAAGCCTTCCAAAGAAGACATGTCCGGTAGGTTCTTGGCACCTCCAAGGAGCCGCCATCCCAAGTTGGAGCCGCCGTTAGCCACCTATAAAAAATTGTCATATCAAATGGTGGCTAAAATTTTTTTTTAGCCTTCAAAAAAATATTTTTATGGCCAAAATGTGAGTTCTTGAAGTCTTATGATCATCATCTTTATCCTTTAAAGATAATCTTCACCGTTGTTTCTCTCATAAATCCCGAACAAATCTACTCGTTTTCCCCGAAGACAAAGACCGCCTTTCGAAAGGTTCCCATTTTCTTCCCCATTTTTCTCTTTCTCCATTTTTCCCTCTTCATTTCATCCATAAACCCTTTCATTTACTCTCTCATTCCCTCAAAATTCCCTTTTAAACCAATAAAAATTCCTTTTCTAGGTTTAAAACCCTTTTTTCCCCTTTCTACCAAAAGCCAAAAAAGCCTTGAAAATCCTTCATTTTGGCCTAAAAAACCCATTTTTATATTAAGGCCTTAAGCCCCTTTGGCCTTAAGCCCCAGCCTCCTTTTCTCTCGCATAAGACCCGTAGCCATAACCCGGAGTTAACTATCGCACAATTGCAATCGTGGTTTATCTCCTTATTGCCTTTTACTTTGAAAACTCCGATTGCGATTAGCCTTTTTTCTTCTTAAAACCCCCGATTTCCTCATCTTTTTCATAGGACCATAACCCCGCAATCGGCGCTAAAAACATTAAAAGAAAACCTTTTCCTCGAACCCCTTTTTCCTTTGTTTTTCATAAAAGCCGACGTTTTCATTGTGTTTTAATAAAACTCGACGGCTCGAATTTACAACAAATATCGACCATCGCATCTCGCCCATTCTTCATTCCGCCTCCCATCAATGCGATCTCCGATTTTGAGACCCGGACCATCAATCATCCTTTCGATCCGATGGCTCGATACTTCATCGCATCGCAAAAAATTACTTTTGTCCATTCCCTTTCCCTCCTCCAATTGCGATGCCGCGATTAAATCTCGCCGCTGAATCCACATAAGCAACCAACGGCTCCGCATTTAATCACACTCCATCATAAGCCTCTGATATAAAAACTCCGCCGATTTGATCCTAGCCATTGATCTCTCCTAGATCTAATGGCCGCGCGCTTAATCGCATCGCACAGCATTTCATTATTTCTTTACCTTTTTTCGTCCACCGATGTGATCCTACGATCAAATCCTCGGCCGTCCATTCCAAAGATCTAATGGTTAGGATCTTAACTTGACTTCCCTTCGTTATTTCATAAGCCTCCAACAATATAATTCTTCTCATGGAGATCCACCATTGATATTTGTAGATCAACCAGCCCTACATTTCTCCCAATCTCTCGCCCGATCTCCGCCCATCATTCCTTTCATCATTTCCCATCTTCAAATCCAGTACCATCAAATTGTCCAAATCCTTACCAAGCTCTATGGATTTAACCCACCGATCTCCTTCCCTCCCGTACTCCCTGGGCCCCACCACTCGCGCCCCTCTTTTCCCCCATTTTCATTGTTTTCTTATGTATTTGTCCATTCATAAAGATTTACGTTTTTACATTGGAAACCAATTTTATTGCGCATAATCAGCTTTAAACCTTGGTTTTTTAAAAAGAATTGCACCCTTTTCTACTCCATGGGCCCCACTTTCTCTTTTTCAACCCGCAACTCTTTATCCATCACGCTCAACTCGCGCCGCGTTGGATCTTCTACCCATCATCCAAAGGCTCAACCGCATATCGCATAATTTTTGCTCTTGAACGTTAACACCAAAAAATTACGCGATATCACCGGTTTGGAAAAGACATGCGTCAAGCGTTGCACCTATATCGTACGTTTTTTCGACCAAAATCTAAAACCACTTGAGAGCCGCGTGAAAATCCATTGTTGATTTTCTTCGCCTTACCACTTATTTCCGCAACACTAACTCTTCGCCTTTTTAATCCCGGCCGTTGATTTCTCTAATCGGATGGTTTACATTGCATTATAACCCCCAAGTCTTTTGTCCTCATCTATTCTCTCCGAAAAACTTCATCGCTCCATCTCCACCGTTCATCCTTTTGATCAAATGGCCGAATAATCTTCACCACCGTTTCACCAAAAACGCCTCCCAATTGAACTCTATCGAGCATCTTGACTCGTTGGTTGTGCTCACCCAATAGCTACGATTAAATCTCGCACCCGAGATCCTCCAAGCAACCTTGAACCTATTCTTCGAAGCGTTTTTCTTTAAGTAACTTTTGTGTGTTTTTTTTGTAGGATATGAGGTTTTCTCCATAGTTTCAAAATAAAATAAAGGCCAGTGGATGACGATCCCCCATGCCATTATTCATGAAGAAAAGGAGCTCTACGTGCAGGTTTTAAAATTATGAATTCACCCATGCCTCATGCAGCATTGGTAATATTATACAACCCTCTGCGCGCGTGCCTCGCCGCAACACACGTAAAACAAAGTCGAATATATTATTCAAAGAATACCAAAGATTAAAGACAAGAGGTCAAAGTAGTATCCATGTTTAAAGGTTTGTGACACAAGCTTAGAGGGGATTAAGGCATAAATTTGACTATCAAAGGCCTCGATCCACACAAACGCTTAAAGATAGCATGAAGACTCGAAGACAAAAAATTAAGCCTAATCGTACCCAAAACATGTAGCAAAGACTGCATTAAAAGGTGTTTTAGAATAAACAAAGAAATCTATCGCCCTAAGAAGCCTCCACTACTCACATCGCAGGCTAATTGAATCCTCTCCGGCCTACCAAAGTGCCACCTACATCTTTCAATAAATCAGTAGTTGCGCAGTTATTGCCTTAGTCGTTGATATTTTGCCTAAAGACGTACTCACATAGTTATTTCTAACTCGCCTCAATAGTTTTTAAGTCAACAAAATCCGCATAGCATGCTAAATACTTAATGAAAAATCAATTAATACAGTAAAAATATCGAAAGCTTCTCCATTTCGAGCCCCTTTAAAGGCCGAGAATCATCAAACCGTATTAATTGAGCCTAGAGATCTTTTCTCTCATCCCACCTCCTCATTTATTCTATAAATATTTCTCTGTAGAAGATGAGAAAAAGGTTGGTCTCTCGAATATCCGTTGCATCTAAATAGTTTTCTCAAGTTGCCGTAAGCTCGTTTGTAATTGAAGATACCTAAGTTAAGATGAAAAGTTTGAAGCTTCCGTAGATACCCACTGACTTCACGATTGTAACCGGTTTGAAGCATCAAATACAAGCTCGATTTATGGGATCTTGGTCTATGTCAATGGTGGTTTTTTTTCTTACTCCTTAAATTGTTATTTTCTTTTTTGTTTCCATTATGTCCACTTTCTCGTATAAAGAACAAAAAATATAGAGCTAGGATTTCATCGTCAAAAGTACTCCTACTCACCGATAAGATTTTATCTCCATGTTTTCTTCTAATTGTGTATTTAAAAAAATGATTTAATATAGTCTAAGAAGTTAAGGAATGTCAGTGTTCCCATGCCTTATTGTCTAAACTTTAAACATTGTTCTTGAACGTTATTTTTCGCTCGCTTTAAGTAGAGTTAAAATAGGAAGGTTTATGGTTTGCCCTTTTCTCCTAGTTCTTTCTCCTCCAAAGGTTGTTTGAAAGTTTCCTGTGAAGTATGTTGAAATCGTGATAGGTTCAGAGTCCTTACTTGATCTTAGTACTACTTTTATGTTTATCTTGAATGTTTTCCTTATGAATATGCCGAAAGTGCAGATAGGTTCAAAGTCCTTACTTGATCTTAAGCTATTATTTGTGTTTTTAAATGTTTTCTATCATCGAAAGTGCATCAAAATCGTAAAGTTAGTTTGCAAAGTACTTACCTGATCTTAGATAACTTTTAGTGTCTTTCTCTCAAGTGTATGCCAAAGCAGTGATAGTGTCAAAGCTACTTACTTGATTCAGTCGCTCCTTTGTTCTTCATTTGTTTGATTCTTCTTATTGTTTCATTCCATTCCATAAAATCAACTTAAAGAGATCCTTTTACATAGTATGACTTGCCCCATGCAGTACGACTCTTGAACCTTGTCGTTTCTAATTAAATCCTACGCTATGACTCCATAGCCCAATGGATTGAAGTCAGCTTCCGGCCTATCATGTTAGTCGAATCCATTCCTTCACTTGTATATACCTTCACCCTTCATTTCTAGAAAAACCAAACAAAAACCCTTGTTCCTCATAACTAGCCTAATATCACATTTCAAGCCTTAAAGATCAAATCTTTAAACACACTTATAAAGAGATCCCTCTTTTCGATCTCGTGGAGGGCTAGATCTCTAGAATCCCAAAGTGGTTCATATGTAGGCTTTTCGCTTTGTATTTTCCAACCAAAACCAAACAAAAAAACAAACACAAAAAAAACCCTTGTTCCTCATAACTAGCCTAATATCACATTTCAAGCCTTAAAGATCAAATATTTAAACACACTTATGCAGAGATCCCTCTCCGGATCTCACGGAGGGCTAGGATCCTAGAATCCCAAAGTGGTTCATATTTAGGCTTTGCAGCTTTGTATTTTCCAATCTTGCATAGTTACGTAGACCTAACATCTTCGGTACCTTTTACACAAGTGGAAATTTTTTTTGATAGTGGCATAATTCAAACTCGTAACCATAGATGAGGAAGGAATCCCTTGCTTCGTCAACGGCCATAGACTTAAAATTTACAAAAATCCTTTTTCAAAGGTAGTAGTTCATAAATTCAATAAGCAGAGAGGTGTATGTGATGGGAAAAATACATATTTTCCCACATCTTGTGACAAAAAAAGGGAAAAAGAAAAGAAAAGAGAAAACGAAAAGAAAAAAAGAACAATGATCCATGGGTGAAAACTCTTCGAGGCACCCAAGGCAAGCTTGTGAGTTGAAAAAAAATCGACATGGAGGTAGCTCACTTTCTAAAACAGAGAAAAAAAAAGGAAAAAGAGAATAAATATCCATGGGTGAAAACCTCTATGAGGCACCCAAGGCAAGTCTCGTGGGGTTGAAAACATCCATGGAGGCAACTCCACTTTCTTTTAAAAAAGAAAAAGCTAAAAAAAAATACATCCGCATCTCTCTCGTGTTTATTGTTTTACAAAGTTATTAATGGTTTCTCGCAAACACACAGAGGAAGCTATTAATCTTCTCTTTCCCTTCTCTATTTTTCACCATCCATCTCATCATTCACTCCATTCATTTTTATAACTTCCTCCGTCACCTCCATGCACCATATATTCCTCCATTCCCCTTTGTAGAACAATGTAGCAAGGAAAGAAAACACACGCATTACTAGAGACATCAGGGAATTCCTAGAATGCAAACGATCCATTCTCGAACAACACAGAAAAACAAAGGGAGGAGCTCAGTGAAGCAGACTCAAGAAAGACAAGAGAGCCACACATGGAATTTGAAGCATCCCCACGCATCATCTACAATGGGAAGGAACATCAAGGGAAAGATCAATAGCTCACTCAAAGAGGTTTTTCGTATTTAAAGCAAGTTGCTCACTCAAAAAATAGGAAAATAAAGAAGAATGCAACATAGTAAGAGGCTTGTCTCCAAATTCCATCTCCTACAAGCTCCTTAAAACAACATGTAAACTCGCAGCATAGCTTCTCACCCCTCGCTATGCATCCATAATAGCTAGAAATAATTAGATTTGTAGATTTTGAGTTTAAGCTGCGTAAAGGTGGTCAAGTATAGCTTGGCCTCGTTGAAAATCCCTAGTATAAACCGAGAGGGGGTGAATCCGCCTTTATCACCTTCAAGAATTTTTAAATTTTTTTCAATTAAACTTATTTACAATTTAACTCTTCATGATCAATTTTATATGGAAACAAACTTATATTTGTAGAAATGTTCGTATATTGTAACATCGTAATTATGACATGAGTAGTAAAGAAAGTATGAAGCAGAATGAATAACCATATCAAGCACATAGACATCACACACGTAGACAACATATATACGTGGAAACCCATAAAGGGAGAAAACCACATCTTATTATTGTTGTGATGTCAAAAGGCAAGCTCTAACTCCCTCTCACCACCGATTTTCTCTCACGTAAGCACCAACCTACAGGAGGCTCCAACCTCAAATTCTGAAAGCTACAACTTGCAAGGAAGCTTTCCAACTCTCTTTTTCATAAAGAAACACTTGTCGATTTACCTGCAGTGGATATCAGCTTAATCTCGTACCTTTTTTCTCCAATTTTCACATCCGTTTGATTATCTCCTTTTTCTTCAATTTTGCATTCTCTTCTTTTTATCAATTTCACTTTCAGTAAAATGTATCCATTTCAACTTTACGCGCTGAAATTTTATCTTTCTCCTCGAGAGACTTTCCAATTACATCACAAATAGTTAAAAAACTTTCATTCGATACATGATAAATTCTGCAAATCATTTTCAACAACAACACTCGCTCTCTCTCTATTTTTCACTCTCTTTTTCATCAACAAACTACACCTCTCTTTTTTCGTCTTCAATATATTCACTTTTTCCTCGTTCGCTGCGCTCAGTATAATCGCAGCTCATACAACCTGTCTCTTTAATCAAACATAAAATAACTCCCTGCGTTAGTATAAAACCTTTTTAATAAACAAATATATCCGTAATAAACCTTGGGTTTTATATTAATGAACAATCAACACTAACCCTTTAAAATATCCGGGTCCCACGCCTTTTATAAACCCTTCCTCAGTTTATTTTTTGATGCGATGTATTACTCCAAAGCGATGGTTTGCTTTGATGTAGAACTTCTAAGCATGTATGAATCATAGTTCATATGCCCATCGGGTATGGAACTTCATCGACTATTATTAACATGTTTCACTGGGTATGCATTTCTCCAATGCGACCCGTGAGGATCCCACTCTTTCCGTCCCATTTTTATTTACACACATACGAAAACAATTTGGGCTTAACCTTTGATAAAATAACATTTTATTGAATATTGGCAACTTTGACTGCAGCTGAAGTCATTTCTTTTCTATACCCATACACATGTAAAAATGCTTCCCTTGACTTTGATTTTTAATACCAATATAATTAAATATTAATCAATGATATTCAATGAAACCTTCACACAACACACACGAAAATTTGATAATATATATAACCCCAATTCGTCGTTAGTCTAACGCCAATAACGCCAACAATAGAACGTTGGACCACATCATATGTACCAAGTTTTCATCCAACGATCACCATCTTGTTGTGCCCAATGAACTAATCCAACTGGGCAATAATGGATATCGCATGAGTTATATGCATGGGATTTAATTTCGCGATGCAGAGCAGTGTTTTCCAAACCTCTTAAGACCACATGTCGCCCTCGGCATATATCGCGTTCAATTTGTAGATACGCTCTTTACCGTATTAAAGCGGTGCGATGAAAACGGTCGGGGTGTTCCAAAACCACCGGCCACCGTGCACGCGCCGTGGTTCCATTCAGACTTGCGCTTGAGGTTCCGTTTCTTTCTTTTTTTTTAACTCCGTCAGACCATTAACGCTCCATTCCATCAATTCTCGTTCTCAATTTCATATTCACACCGCGCCCTTAAGTTGCTCGCGTAAGCGCTCACACAAATCACACAGAGTTAGAATTATTCTTTCAACTCGATCCGAGGTTACTACTAGTCGGCTAACTCCTTCAATTACAGCAGAATCAAATGAGCGTATCAAACCTCACTTCTTTTCTTCTAACCGATTAATCAACAGTATACAATATCGACATTATTTAATATTGATTCCTCTCCTCGCAGCTTATTCCGCAGCGTAGTGTATGTACTTTTCGACCCAAGTATTATTATAGAATTAAAGCTAAACATGGCACATCTCACGTAACCACCATTTTAGTCTTTGACACCATGTTCACAACCGAACCACGTAACTAAAATATTCCTCATATAAGCTTCAATCAAAGTCTTTACCACAGAGTTTTGACCAACAAAATTCCATCCAGTTTCAGAGTAGATTTTTCCATAAAAGTGTATTTACTTACAGAATCTCTGTCTCTGGCCTGACCTTTCCACAATAAAGTGTTTAATACCTCCCAACATTCCACTTTACATGTTCAGCCGCTTTTAGACTTCAATTAAAATCTCCGTGTTAAAATACTTCAGGCTCTTTCAACTTCACTGCTCTGTCTCTAATTCCTCTACTGCTGCTTCAATTTCTCTGTTTCATCTGCTGCCTCTGCTACCTACTCTGTCTCTCTAGCTCTTTGTTTAGGTGCTCCTCAAGCTCTTTCAACTTCACTGATCTGTCTCTAATTACTTTGCTGCTGCTTCAATTTCTCTGTTTCATCTGCTGCCTCTGCTACCTCTCTGTCTCTCCAGCTCTTTGTTCAGGTGCTCCTCCTTTGTCCTCCTTTGCCATCAATGACAACATTTCCAACATGGCCACCATTGTGAAGTATGACTAGGGAGAACTGAAAAGTCATGCCACCTGGGCATGCAAAAGAAATATTCCATCTAGTGGAGTAGAGGAGAAAGAGGGGATGAGACACGTAGTATCATCCAGTCAACAAATAGAGGGTCCAAATTTCTACAATAGAAACTGGAGCTGAGCCGAGTTACATGAGCACTCCAAAATTAGTTGCACAAACTAATAAAAAGAGATCCCATCTCATCCATACCAGTGAATTAAGATTTTTTTTGAGGGAAAGAGACTGAAGGGGGCCAAAGCACAACAATACCAAGAGTGGGCCACATATTTGAACAATGTGCAGTAGCATCAACAGAACAACATCACCAACAGTCGAGATAGCTTCCGAAGTATACTTCATATTAGACACAGAAGCAAGGGACCAAGAGAAGCTTTTCTTCTAGCCTTGGAAAAGAAAGAGAAGAAGAGCCAGAAGAAGAACCAGAAGAGGAGCAAGAAGAAGAAGAGGAAGAGACAAAGGGCCAAGGAAAAACATAAGATATGGAAATAGAAGTCATAGAGGTAGCAGAAAGTGAGCAAGAAGCAGACTCACAACACAACACCACATCCCCTCAAGACAAAGAGTTAGTTTCCACCTTAGCTCTTCTAGGCGCAAAGCGAAAAAGGCAGACCTCTATGTATTTTAGAGCTAATAAGAGTTAGAGGATAATTTAGAGAGAGCGAGAAAATCCTCCCACGAGCTCGATTATCATTAAAGAATCACCAAGGGAGGAGGAAAGAATCGAAGAAACAATTCTAAAGGAGCAACTACAGAAGGAACATGCAGAGAATGTACCACTGAAGGAGAAATTGTAGCAAAAAGAAAAACGATTAGCCACCCTGACAAACTTATGCATAGAAGCCCCTCAACAAAAATTCCCTTCTAACTCATCTTGTGAAGCCTCCCATGGATCACTACCTTTTCAAGATTGTAGGCAATTCAAGAATTTGTACAAGCAAGCTAACATGGATGATCAGTCAAAGATGGTAAAGTTTTATTTGCATAACCTTGTGCTAAAAAATCTGGATATTTGGGACCCTAATCCTATAATGGGGGATATGCAGTTGATGGTTATGGTATCTTGGATGGTGAATGAGGACACTAGAGCAAAAGAGATATGGAGGGTCATGGGAAGAAGAAATAAAGAACCCTTATATATCAGACCATAATTGTTCAGCCCAAGAGGAGTCATCCTTAACTGTCGAGAGACTGAAAGGGACCCTGCACTGGTTGAAATCTACCTTCAGACTCAAACCCAGGTTAGAGGCCACTTTGATGATGTTTCTAGGAAGATAGAAGATGAGTGCATTATGAACGGCCAGAGGAGATGGAATAACCTCCCTTACAACCTCAAGAACAAGGAGTACCATACTCCAGAAAGATTGAGGGGTGAATTAGAAAGGGAACCAGTATACAAGAGGGCCATGCAGGCCAAAAATATCCAATGGTTGGGACTAAATCTCAGCCCACCTTTGCTGTTGGGGCTGAATGATGAAAAGGACACAAATGCACAAGATAAATAATTGGAGAATGCAGAAAGGAATAATGGTTTCTACCCCCTTGGGGAAACTCCCACACTTCTTCCTCAGGAAATCAGGGGGCTGTCAAAGCCTTGAAGGAAATGCAGGAGGAGGATTAGTTGCTCAGGGGATGAGAAACCATTTGGTAGGGGGGTGATGATGAGCTCCATCATTTGACATCTTTGGAGGGGTTAATGGTCATCCTTTTTCCTTCTTAGATGCATTTTTAATATTATTTGGTTTTATGATGCTAGTATAGGTGGCGATTAAGGCTAACATACTCCGAGTGCCTAATATGAGGTTGAGTGCAGAAAATCATGAATTATTAAGAATTTTTATAAGGATTTTATCATAAAGGCTTGGACTCAAGTGGACTCAATCACCCCAAAGTTCTCTCCAGCAATTCGAGTTCCAAAGGCAACCAAGCAATTCCAAGAGGAGTGCACTCAATCTATGTTTACTTGGAGTTAAGTGGACTCAATCATTCTTTCCAGCAATTTGAGTTCCAGAGGCAGCCAAGCAACTCCAAGAGGAGTGCACTTAGTATATGTTTAATTGGAGTCAAGTGGTCTCAATTAATTTTTTCAAGGGAGCTGTTGGTAGCTGCCCTATAAAATAAATAGAGCAGAGCTAGAGCTAGGAAGAGGAGACGATTCTAGTCAGAACTTTGTTATAAGCTATTGAGTTTTTTTACTCAGTGATCAAAATTTTAGAGATGTATGAGGTTATTACTTTATGAAATGAGCAGACTGATTTCATTTTACTGATTTAAGTTTCAGAAAGCTAGGCTCGTGGGTTAGGGCCCAATCCATGTGCCTTAGCTTCTCTGTTGTTATTATCTTTTCCTTTATGCCATTAAGCTAGTTTTATTTCTGTCATTCAATTAGTTTTGTTGCTCATAGTTTCATCACTGTTTAGTTTTTCTTTCAGTATGCTACTGTAGTTTCTCATGTTCTTGTGAGAAACAGAATAGAGGAAAAAAACCAAAAAACTGTGGATCAAGACTCCCTTCTCATCTTTGTCAATAGAGCTCGAGGAGGTCGAATGTTCCCATAGACCCAAAAGCTGCTTTCTGTTCACTATTTTATCACACATTCTTTTCTTTTTTCCCGTGCATGAATCCACATGTTTTTTTGTGGGAACAAGCATCAAAAGCCCCAGAGATATTATGAAGCCGTTCCACTCCATTTTCCAGTCCCTATCCATCTCTGCATTCGCTTCCAAACACCTTTGTTACACTTCTAATCCCTTCTATTTCACTTATTGTAGCTGCCACACCCTTTTATTCCCAAAAACACTTCAAAATGATTAAGTACACCTTCTATTCCTTTGTTTTCATATTTTACGGCTATCACAGCTATTTTAATGAAAAAACACTTCAAAACCTCATAGGTTGACCTCTGCCATTTTCTTCCTTAAAAATCCCACTATCATACTTTGCCTTTTTTCAAAATCACACTTCGCAAAATTTTCCCTTTTTTTGTTAAGACTTACCACTCCGATCCACCGATCGCGATATTGCGATCGTGCTCCGCTGCCGGTCCCACCACCATGTCACCCATCGTGTTTCACACTTTGCACCATTCAGTTGGTTTTCATTAATACTTACTGCTATTTCCGCCGATTGCAAAATAACATTTCACACGTCACAACTTTTTCCCCATCGCACTTCACACTTTGTAGTTCTTACCAGATCGCACTTCACATTTCGCTCCCGCTCTCGAACAACATTTCCGCTATCCCTTTAATTTTGCGATATTGTGATTGCGATATCACATATCACAAATTTTTCCTCCATCACATCTTTTCCATAACACTTTTCAATTCATTCCACTCCAAAGACCTTTCCACGCTATAATAAGGTTTTATAAGGTTTAACCCTGCTCTTTCTACTTTTAAGCCTTGTTTCATGCGTTAAGCCCTCCATTAGCCACCTTAGCCCTTTTCTTTCCTCAAAGATACAAATCAACACTTTTTCAATATAATTAAGTCATGGATAGCTTAGTTGCATGGGTAGAAGCATGGTAGATAGAACATAGGAAAAGTAGAGTGCATTTAGCCGTTTGGCCAAGTTAAGTGTGGTTTAGAATTAGCTTGATTTCTGCCATTTCTTTTCAGCAATATAGTTTAGTTTCTTTTCAATCATTTCTTTTTCTGCAAATTAAATTAGTTTCATTCCTGTCATTTATTTTGAGAAATTCAGTTTTCCTTTCTTTCATTTTCTTCCAGTAATTTACTTTCTATATTTTATCATAGCTTAAGAAATATGACCCTTTCGTAAAGCAGAAGAGGATGACATGAACATATTGCATCTTTTTTTTATATAGTACTGTCACCTCCAAGTTTGTACGAACCCTGGGTTGATAAATTAAAGTAGGGAAACCCTTGGGAGTTGCAGCACTCTTGGTGCAATACTAGGGCTCACCAAATACCACTCTCTTGAAAGGTTGAAGAATGCCTTGGAGAAAACACTATCCTACAAGAGAGAAATGAAGAGAATGAGGATTCAATGGATAGGACTAAAACTCGGTCCACCTTTAATGATATTCCTATTGGAGGGAAAATACTAGGCATAAGAACAGAATGAGTGCATTGAGGCAGACACAAATGCAAGATTTTACCCACCGGAGGGAACTCCATTTGAGGTTCCTTGGTATGTCAGGGAGGCCACCTGGGCCATGAGAGAAATGCACATATTTGATTGAGTTTCTCATAGGATGAGCATCGATTTCAGTAGGGGGTGATGATTGGGCTCATAAATAGGTATACTATGAGGGTCATGATGTCATCCTCCAACTTATTAAACTATCTATTTCTCACATTTATTTACATTTTTAGTTATATTATGCTTAGTGAGAAGGGTAAAACATATTTGTCATATCTTGTAGCCTAATGTGGTTTAATTGTAGGGAATGGATAATTTTCGAGATATTTTCCATGCAAGGGCTCAAAGTAAACAACAAGGAGAGAAAAGTAGACTACAAGAAGAGAATATAGGAGGTTACCGAACTTCTTGATCCAGATTTATGCAGGAATGCAACAGAATATAGAAATAACCATAAACATAGAGATGAAGTGGAAATAATGCATCATTTCATTAATATCAAATAGCAGAAATATGCTTATAGACATAATGGAAATAAAATAGCTAGGGTGCTGGTAGTGAATCTCTGAGAATAAATGTGGTGGCTATAGACCTCTGAACTCTGTTACAATGAGGCTTGAGGCTGTATTTATTATTGAGAAACAATGGAAAAATTGAAACTTCAAAAAAACCTAACTCTAGGAGATGAAGCACAAAAAATGTGGGTCTCGTTTGGGTAAATTGGTGTTTCAACTTCCCAGGGACGTAACTTTGGCATCCGATCTCCATTTGACGCGCTCAATAGCTCGTTAGAAAGATTTATCCGAGGAGTAAAAATTTCAATGTGAGTAACATCGATCCATGGACCCATGTTGCATGGACCGATGTTGCTCCCGGTTTTCCCAAAAAAAAAGTCGTTTAGGGCCTCAAAATGGCTCCGGAAGTTCAAGACCCAAAAAACTGCTAAAAATAGTAAGTTGTGCTGCAACTTAAAAACTAAACGAACTGATGATGGGGGTTCAAATGGAATAGGTGGGTGGCCACCAATATCCACCTAGATCATTAAGGCCCCAAAACGACTCTGGGAGTGCAGGACCCGAAAACCTGTTAAAAATAGTAAGTGGTGCTGAATGTGAAAAGTTGCAAGAATTGATGGTGCGGGTCCAAATGGAATAGGTGGGTGGCCGCCGATATCCACCTGGATCATTCCTCCCTCCTTAGGAAGAAATGGTCCCCATTGCGTTGAGATCCTCCCTGAGATGAGGAAAATTCTATTGAACTGGGTGTTATATTTGTTGAAGATGTCATGGACCTGTCGTGCACATATTGATCCCTTTGTTGCCGCAACATGGTCCATTGGATGTAGTTGTCCTCATAGCTCCCCACGAGGTAATATTGTTCCTTGATGTCGTCTTGGAATGAATTCTAAGTGGGTGTGGCCGAGAATAGAGAGGGTTCCCCTTCGTCCTCTTGCTCATAGTAGGTTTCCCACTAGTCTTTGACATGGGGGGCAACTTTGAGGAGTGAAAAAATAATATTTTCTCGGTCAGAGAAATCATGGACCGAGAAATACCCTTCCAGCAAATTCAACCATCTATCTACGACGTTTGCATCTATTTGGCCTTAAAATACAGGAATGTCAAAGTTTACCTGTACCTTGAAGGGAGTGGTGCCTCCAGAGTGTCTGTTGGATGCAGATGCGCCATAGGTGGGTAGTCGTTGAAGGATTTGAGCAAAGTTATCCATCATCGCGTTCCTTTGTTTCTCGAGGGCCTCCTCGAGCAATATTTTGATAGGATCTCCTGCTCCCTCGTCTTTCTTCTCTTCTGCCATGGGAGGTCATCGAGGTTTGCGAGGCTGATATTGCAAGGGCTCAACCAGATCGAGCCCTAACTCCTTATACCCCGACCACGTTGGGGACATGCAAAGAAAAACAAAGAAAGAGTAGACCGCTCTGATACCACTAATCCTCCTTGAAACCACTGATTTGGATTTATGTAGGAACGCAACAGAATACATAAATAACCATAAACATAGAGATGCAGCGGAAATAATGCGTCATTTCATTAATATCAAATAACAAAAATATGCTTACAGACATAATGGAAATAAAATAGCTAGGGTGCTGGTAGCAAATCTCTAAGAAGAGATGTGGTGGCTACAGACCTTTGAACTGTGTTACAATGAGGCTCAAGAGCCTATTTATTATTTTGAAACAATGGAAAAACTGAAACGTCAAAAAAACCTAACTCTAGGAGATGAAGCGCCAAAACTGTGGGTCCCGTTTGGGTAAATTGGTGTTTCAACTTCCCGGGGATGTAACTTTGGCATCCGATCTCCATTTGACGTGCTCAATAACTTGTTAGAAATATCTATTCGAGGAGTAAAACTTTCAATGTGGGCAACATCTGTCCATGGACTCATGTTGCTCCCATTTTTCCCAAAAAAATGTCATTTAGGGCCTCAAAACGGCTCTGGAAGTTCACGACCTGAAAAACTGCTAAAAATAGTAAGTTGTGTTGCAACTTAAAAATTGAACGAACTGATGATGGGGGTTCAAATGGAATAGGTGGGTAGCCACCAATATCCACCTAGATCATTAAGGCCCCAAAACAGCTCTGGGAATGCATGCCCCGAAAACCTGTTAAAAATAGTAAGTGGTGCGGAATGTGAAAAGTTGCAAGAATTGATGGTGCGGGTCCAAATGGAATAGGTGGGTGGCCACCGATATCCACTTGGATCACTTCCCTCAATCATCCCAATATCACAACACTGTCTCTCTCATCAAATTGAGGTCATTGGCAGCCAAAACACTATGAGTCCAAGTGTAGTAATGAGAAACAATATCCACCATCCTACAGTTGAAGGAGACAAAAATTCCTATTTTATAGGGAGATTCTAGCAACTACTCTCTTGTATAAATAAGGAAGAATACAAGATCATTAGGATTCAAATTTTGTTTTAAGCTAGGTAGCTATTGAGCTCAAGAACTTGGCACTATTATTGTGAGTGTTATCTGATGTATTATACTTTCTGTTTGATGATAATGAGAAGCTTCTTATTGAGTTATTAATAAGTTAGTTCCAGAGGGGTGAGACTCTTGGGTTTGGGCCCAACCCAATGGGTTAGGTTCCTCTTTTGTATTTGTATTTATTTTTGTTTCAAGTATTTATTAGTTTCTTGCATTTCAGTAGAAAATAATCCATCAAGACCTCTGGTTGCATCCTCTACTTCACCTCTCTTATGGGAGCATGAGTGGAATGATTCACAACCACAACCTAAAAGCATTATGTTTATGATTTCTTGGAAAAATATTGGTTTTAGTAATCTTGTTTTTCATATGCATGTTGTATCTTAGAATTTGTTTTGTTAATTAGATGAGAGTTTTGGCATAAATTAGATAACATTTAAATTCAACTCGTCTTTTCCACTACAAGTTGTCTCATTTTTTCAACGATAAATGGATGTATGCATGTGATGACTGCAGGGCTGTGTGGATCTATAGGAAATGGCTACTTCACTACTTCCATCTTGAACTCCTTCACCTTCCCTTATTAACCCTAATTTTTTTCCCAAAAATTATGTTTCATCAAATCATTTCCATAGGATCACCGAGATAATTCCTCCTCGTGAAAAATAGGCCTTTGAGAGAATCTGAGCTTGGAAAGGAACATAGGCCATCTTTCCCTCATTTACCCCAACTTAAATCCACCTTTCCATACCATTAACCCATCATTTTCACCCTCAAAACCCTCTCGAAAACACTTCTGTATCATCACAAGCCCGCCTGTAGCTATACAGGGCTCCTATAGCACACCTGTAGGACCATTATCCTTCAACAATTTTGATCCCCATTGCAACTTTGACTTAGTCTAGATGAATGTTGACCCCCAACTGCTATGTCATGATCAAGGGAAGCTCCTAGGCCACTCCAAACCTTCCTTTCCTTCACTGCAAAACCAAAATAGAATTAGTTCCATTATTGTAGATTTGGTACAAGTAGAATGTTGATTTACATGCAATTGTGAGCTAGTTACATGGTACATGAAATCCTAAATTACAGTTTGATAGGTTATGAAAGAGATATTAGCTTCTTTTATGCAATTAGAGTAGGTATATTGATGAATGATTCAAGATAACATAACTTCCTTTCTGCAAGTAGTTCTGGTCCTATATTTTCATGAATTGATTAAATAACCTTTACAAGTTGAAGTCAATGGAATTTTCCTTTTCATAGTTAGATACAATTTCGAGTTGTATCTTCATTAGAAATTTTTCCTTCTAATTCAGTAAGAGGAATGGTCCTGGAGCACTTTTTATCAAATATCCTAGTTGAGGGTGGCATGAGTATAATCCCATATACTGTGTATAAAACACAGTCACCTCTAAGTTTGTACGAACCCTGGGTTGATAGATATATTTAAGTAGCCCTTGGGAGTTGCCGCAATCTTGCTACAATACTAGGGCTCACCAAAGAGAACTTGGAGGATTAATTTGCAGGGCTTGGAAAATAAATTCATGGGTTATAGAGAACAAGAATTCCCCATCTCTGGCTACAATTTCCCTCTAGCTAGGTAGGAATTGATTCTCACACCAGGTAATAAAATCAAGGAAATGAAAAGTCTGGGGGTAAAAAAATTGTGGAAATATGGAATCCCAAAAGCCGAATTCATCACTGACATCTTCTAATTTTTGGAATTCCTAATTGTGAAGCTCATACAGATGAAATTCACATTTGGTTTCAAATATTTTAAAACTAGTGTCTAGCAGAGGTAATTCATCTAGATTAGGGTCTGGATGAAGCATAGGGTTTTAAACAAAGATCTTTGCTTTTCCTTTGTGACTATCCATTTCAAATTAAAAGATAACAAAGGATTAAGAATACCTTATAATTTTTTGACTAATTGAAGTGGTCGACTGTGGAATTATAATACCTTTTGTAGTTGAGCATCTGTGCAAAACGGGAGAAATGAAGGAAAATTATAGGGGAATGGAGGACAAATGACTTATTATATAATTTTAAATAACCATTATTGGTGGTAATGTTTTACGTGCCACCAAATAAGTATTGAGATGTTGGCAGGAAGAAATAAATGAGCACAACGGTTAGTTTACTAAATTTATAGGGAAGAAGACAAGGTTCATTTTGGTGGTTGTGGCGGCAGATGTGCCAAATTGGCGGAGGTGGTAGCAGTGAGAGAGAGTGGAGGGAAGGCGGTTTGTGCCGGTGTGGAGGGGGGGGGGGGGTTTAACGGTAAGTGGTACTTGTAAGGGGGGATCCCGCAATGCTTATGAGCTCAACACATCATAGTGGGTGGTTTTTATGAAATAATTTTGTGGCCCCCCCTTTAACTATCGAGAGTGTGGGGGGGTCTCGCAATACTTTATTATGCATTGACTTGAGCAGAGACAATCTGCGACGTTGAGAAGTGTTCCAAAGATAAATCCTTTGGTGAATTTATTAAAAAAACATTTAAACTAAGTTTATTTGTGCCAAAATTTATTTAAAGCGAAATTTATATAAAATCTTCCCACTTTATTTACAAAGTGCAATAATTAAAAATTATTTTTGTTTTGTTTTTAATACCATACAATCTAGGAATAAATTACATAGGTAAAAAAAAGTTACAACATCGGCTCCATCTGGGGACTGCTTCCCCTTGCAGGATGCAGAGAACATGCAAATCCATGTGCCTTATCCTAGGGCTATGGAGTCATTGCTATAGAAAATCACACCTGCTTTTGAAAAAAAATAACATTGGCTATTTGCACAGATAATGAAAAGGACTTATTGAGTATTGAATGTAACATTTCAAATACAGTGCCCATTAAATGGAAATGAGAAATATTGTACCTATAAGTTTTGCCGAATGAATGTATTATTTCCTTTGATTTCTACAATTTTAAATTGTCCTAACCATATATTATCAAACTTTCCATGCTTTCCTTTCTATTCTCTTCTTGCATCCCATCTTAAAACTAGTTCTCCTTGTCTTAAATATCTTTCTATGGATTTTCTGTAAACAAACTCTTCATCTTATCTTGATATTGTAGGAGCTTGTGTTGAACTTCTTCTCTGTCCCTATTTAATTCAATGATATGGTTTATTCTTTTTGAGAAATCATCAATTTCCTCATAAGAATCCTGTAAGAGCTTCATAACTGGAAATGCCAATTGGGTATGGAAAATGACTTCAGTGCCATAAAATTAGTTGGAAAGGATATTTACCAGTAGATCTCTTGGGTGAAATTCTATTTTCCCAGTCTACATACTTCAAATGACTATCCAAATTTTTGTTATGATATTCTAACACCTTCTTAATGACTTTAATAAGAATTTTGTTTGATGACTCTGTTAGTCCATTGCCTTGTGGATAATAAGGTGTAGAGTGATGTAATGAAAATTGATACTTTTGACAAAACTCAATCATTTTTATGGAAATAAAAGCTTGAGCATTATTTGTAACTATTTTTCTTGGGTAACAATCTGGACAAAATGTTCTCTTAAATAAATTTCATGACCACACAATCAGTTTCATTTCTAATGAGAATATCCTCAACCCATTTTGTGAAATAATTAGTTGTTGGCAGGATCCATCTATGCTGATTACTAGAAGAAGGAATAATTTCACCAATGAAATCCATACCCCATTGTAAAAAAGGAGCTTCAACTAGTACTGGAATAAGAGGGAGGGAATTTTTTTACATGCAAATATCTGGCAAGGAATACAACTTCATACTTTTATACCAACTTGGGAAAACAATCCAGGTCAATAGAATATTTCTCTCAATATTTTGTGTTTAGTTGCTTTCCATGCATAGTGACCTCCGCACACTCCTTCATGAAACTTCTCAATTACACCCTCTGTTTCACTTTAAGTAAAAAACAACAAGATAATTTTTAATGGGTCCTTCCAATACATATTTTCATTAAGTATACAATACTTCATTTCTCCTAGCTTAAGAGATCTGCATTTATTTCTATTTGTAGGTTTTGACCCTGTACATAAATTATCTGCATACAAATTCAAACAGAAAATAAACAATAACGAGAGTATAAAACATAAAACATATATACATAGAGACTTTTCCCTTGGATCCCAAATCGAGACTACCACCTTGATTTTTCATTATTTTCGTTTTAGTGTTACAACACACACACACACACACACACACACACACAAATATATACATGCCGAAGCATTCATAAAACACAATCCATTAACCCTAGATTAGATCATAACCGTAGTTCCGTTGATCGGATCTACAAAATACTAGGGGAAGAAAACCATCATGCCCCAAAACCATGTGCAAACCCATGCACAAATCCATAGGGGGGTCCGGCCAACAAAATATGGTCCAACACTATTCGTGGAAAGAATATAACACACACCCAACACTATTGAACTCAAGAGGATATTAAAAATCTCTCAAAAAATGTATAATGTCTTTATAACATTTAGATAGTAAAATTTTCTCATTTATATGCAAAGGGAGTGGAGATGGCACTGAACTAGGAGAAGGTTCTTGTGGATTCTTCTCTTATGGAACTTCTGAAAATTTCATAATTGAATTTATGCCTAGAACTTTAAAATTTGATTCTCTAACAATTTAGCCAATCCTTGTTCTTTAACAAGCTTTGTTGGTTTGATATCTAATTCAAACTCCAAGATTTTTGCTATCCACCTTCCTCTATTCCCATTTGTATTAGGTTGAGTTAGCACAATTTTTACTGCATTGTTTGGTACAAAATCTACTACTGGAGAATGAAGCACATAAATTCTAAAATATTTCAAAGCTTGAACAAAAGCGTAATATTGTTTTTCAATGATATTATACTTTAGTTATGCCTCCCTCATAAATTTTCTAAATAAAGAAATTTGTTGTTCATAGTGATCTTCATTTTTATGTAACAATAATGTTTCTATTGTACTATCTGAGGAAAAATAGAAAATACTGAAAGGCTTCAATACTTTGGATAGGCCAATACTGGTGCTTCTCTAGGTTCCTTTTTGATTTGTGAAAATGAAAATCTAGCTTGTGCATTCCATTTTAATTCATGATTCTTTTTAAGCATATCAATAATATCTTTTACACTGCATAATTAGGTATAAATCTTCTCAAAAAATCACTTTTCCCTAAAAATTCTTAAATTTCTCTTTGTTCTAGGAAACTGATTAAATGAACAAATAATACTATTTTGGGATTAATTGTGACTCCCTCCTTTGAAATAACATGATTGAGCAATTATCCTTATTTTAAAGCAAAGATTGATTTCTTGGGATTACGAGAAATCCCAAATTTTCTGCATGTCTAAAAAAAAATTCTTTAAATGTTTCATGTGTTTTGCATTAGATTCTAAAAATACAGTCAAATCATCAAGGTAAATTACTATAAATTTATTTACCTTACCCAAAAATGGCAAGTCCATGGCTCTATGAAATGTTTTCCGATCATTTATTCGGCCAAATGGAATCTTAGCATACATGAAGGTACTGTATGGTGTTGTAAAATATGTATTTTCTTTGTTATATTCACCGATCAATATCTGATTGTATAAAAAAAAAACATCTAACATTGAATCCTTGCTAGAGCATGTTACTCTATAGAGAAATTGATCCATATTGGGGAGTGGACAATTATCCTTCAATGACAACCTGTTTATATTTCTAAAATCAACACACAGTCTGATTTCTCCCTTCTTTTTCATGACATGAACTAGATTAGCTATTCATTCAGAATATCTTAAAGGAAAAATAATTTTTGCATAAAGTAGTTTCTTTACTTCTTTTTTTCTATTATTGGAAGCATAATTGGATTTATCCTCCTCAATTTCTATTGAAATGGTTTGTATCCCAGTTTCAGAGGAATTTTATGTTCAATAATAGATGTATCATAAGTCTTCAAATATTCATATTTCCATGCAAAAACATCTTGAATTCCTTAAATAAGTGAACATATTTGTGTTTAATATCTTAAGGTAGTGTTTTTGAGAGTTTAATGTTTCTAACCTCTTCATTTGTTCCAATGTTGTAGTCTTATACATCATCTTGTTTTGAATTTAGAATTGAAGGTTTCACAACATATTTATGATCAAAAAATCTTTCCAGAGGCACTAATCCTTTAGGAATGTGATCATTGGATAACTAAACAATCTCGTGGTCAAGTATTTTCTGTTTGAAATTTGTTTTCGAATCAACAACACTTTCAGTGATTGTTTCATTGTTTTCTTCATCAATATGTAGGCAAGAAATTTTCTCAATAACCTGCATAAAATTTTTCAATTGCTCAAATGTTTTATATTATCAGGGACTGAAGGTATGCACCTAACCTCAAACTGGTATTGCGACTGAAAATATTCTAGAACTTTAAAAATTCTTGTAGAAATTGCCAAAGAGTCTTTTTGCATGTTATCTTCTCTTGGTATAGCCTCAATATTAAAATCCTGAAAATAATTCTCTAAACAATGCCATGTCTCATTTTTGTGAGCTTTTAATATAGGATGTTCTGTCTGACAGAGATTTATAACTTTCTTCACTACTAATTCTGAATCACCAAATACTGATAATATTTGAACTTTCATTTTCTATTGAAGTTTGCAACAAGAAACAGTGAAATTGGCATCTAGAAACAACATCCTTGATCCTAGTGAAAATAAAGCATCTACAATAGGTGGGGTCCACATAGGCTATTTTTAGGTGGATGTATATTTATAGATGCATGAGAAAATTATATTTATAGATGCATGTCTATTTATATATGTATGTGCAAGTTCTATTTATAGATTGCATGTCTATTTATAGATGCAAGTCGACTATTATTATCCCTTAATATTAGTTGGACAATAAACAATAATCTATTCTCAATGAACACTTGGAAATAGTTAACTGAAGTGGAAAATCAGTTAGTTAAGTGAATTTCGAGTTAAGAGGTTGGTTGGTGGGACATGAAAGTTAAACTCAGTTGTGCTAGTTGTAACTAAAGATACACTAGCGAGAGATCAATGAATTAAATATTAAATTAATTCACATGGAGTGATCACACATGCAACTGAAGATTTACTACTATTAACTACATGCATGTCAGATCCAATGGAAACCTAGTTGAGACAAGGTGAAAGTGAAGTGTAACTATCAGTTGTGATATTAGCAGGCTACCCAGGTGTAGTTATAACACCATAGGATGCCCATGATACTAGGCGCAGTTGAGGAAGGCTAAAATTCTTTGTGATTAAGGATTTCTTTCATCAGGAACTGTGTGAGCAAGGCAGGCTTTCTGGAGATAGTAAATTGGCTAAGGAACTTGCCAATTTTTGTATGACAGTGTGAGGCAATTAGTTGATGTACCGAGGGCTCTTGTGAGAAGAGTTTTTTATGTAATTTTTTCATGATTCCTTGTGGAATATACAATATATGATAGAGGGGTTTTGAGGAGTAAGCTTTCCTTGAGAATATCTGGTGTTGTGGTTTTGATATATTCTTATTTGCTTCATGTGATTGGAAATTGTGTTGTTTTTAATTTCGGAAAATATTTGTAGAAGTTATTCAGTATTTAACTTTAGTATATTGTTAGATCAGGAGAATACAAGATATACATGCATATTGTATAATTTCTACATGGTATCAGAGCTGTGTTATAAATTTTCTACATGGTATGAGAGCAGGAATTATTTGGGTGCGCGAGTTTGCAGATAATATATGAATATTTTTATGCAAAATTTTCAGGAAAAATAACATATTTGGATTTCTTGCAAAAAAATACCCAAATTGAAAAAAAAATTCAGTCAAATCGGAGCTCGGATGAGGGAGATATCAACGATTTAAAATCAATTCTTTTGTTAGAAAATTTTATGACGATGGGACAATTACAATGTGTGCGAGCCAAGAACCTACATGCACTGGGGTACAAGGTGCATGCAAAGCTTTTAGGAGAAAAGCAGAGGTTAATGACTTGGTGGTTGAGAGGGAGCCTCTCAACATGCAACCTGAGAAGCAGTCTTAGAAGGTTGTGGAGTAGGAAAAACTAGAGATGTAGAAGAATCTCTGTAGATTAGATGTAGATGTGATTTATACAGAGCTTCCTACCATTGGGAAGTGTGAGAAATCCATGCAATTGACCCTTGAGAGGGAGATGGATTTGCATGCAGGTAAGAGTGAACCTTAGGATGTGGAGCAGCTATAATATGAGGATCATGGAGTGGGAGCAACCACTCATGTAGAGAAATTTCAAGCCAGATGGGCAGAGGGAGTGCATGCAACTATACCACCAGGTGAGAGGTGGGGCGACATGCATGAATAATCCCAAGAAGAAATTTTGGGCAGGATTCATTGAGATGGTGTGGATCTCATGAATAGAACCTAGCTACGAGGAGCCCACAAAGCAGCAGTAGCAGGATCAGTTGGATTGATGCAGTTAGATGTCGTAAGGACATGAAATCAAAGAGACAGTGTCGGATACTAGAGCACATATCAGAGTTGGCAGCAAGTGTAGAGTGCATGGATGCAGGTGTCAGCAACGTAGTGGTTCCTGAAGACATGTGAAGTAGCTAAGCAGAAGTCATAAGACTTTGATGAAAGATGCATTATATTGATTCTTTTGTTTTGAGGCTATTCAGTTTCAGAAGTGTTGCATGCAAATGTTGCATGTGCGATAAACACTGGCGAAGTGTTGCATGTGCGAGAAACACTAGAGAAGTGTTGCATGTCACATGCATGGAGTTATATGATGCATGCATGTCGCATGCAAGGACATTCCTTTTCTTATTGAGAGGGAGTGTTGAAGTTTGCAACAAGAAACAGTGAAATTGGCATTTGGAAACAACATCCTTGAACCTAGTGAAAATTAAGCACCTACACTAGGTGGGGCCCACATATGCTATTTTTAGGTGGATGTCTATTTATAGATGCATGAGAAAATTTATAGATGTATGTGCAAGTTCTATTTATAGATTGCATGTCTATTTATAGACACATGTCGACTATTATTATCCCTTAATATTATTTGGACAATAAACAATAATCTATTCTCAATGAGCACTTGGAAATAGTCAACTGAAGTGGCAAATCAGTTAGCTAAGTTAATTTCGAGTTAAGAGGTTGGCTGGTGGGACATGCAAGTTAAACTCAGTTGTGCTAGTTGTAACTAAAGATACACTAGTGAGAGATCAGTGAATTAAATATTAAATTAATTCACATGGAGTGATCTCACATGCAACTGAAGATTTACTACTGTTAACTACATGCATGTCAGAGCCAGTGGAGACCCAGTTGAGACAAGGTGAAAGGGAAGTGTAACTACCAATTGTGATATTAGGAGGCTACCCAGGTGTAGTTATAACACCATAGGATGCCCATGATACCAAGTGAAGTTGAGGAAGACTAAAATTCTTTGTGATTAAGGATTGCTTTCATCAGGAACTGCGTGAGCAAGGCAGGATGTCTAGAGACAGTAAATTGGCTAAGGACCTTGCCAATTTTTGTATGACAGTGTGAGACAATTAGCTGATGTACTGAGGGTTCTTGTGAGATGAGTTTTGTATGTAATTGTTTCATGATTCCTTGTGGAATATAAAATTTATGATAGAGGGGTTTTGAGCAGTTATCTTTGCCCAGGAATATTTGGTGTTGTGGTTTTGATCTATTCTTATTTGCTTCATGTGATTGGAAATTGTGTTGTTTTTAATTCCGGAAAATATTTGTAGAAGATATTCAGTATTTAACTTTAGTACATTTTTAGATCAGGAGAATCCAAGATATACATGCATATTGTATAATTTCTACATTTTCTTGGCCAATTCCAATCCTAGTATCCAATCCTCATATTCTGCTACATTATTTGTAACCTCAAAGTCTAGTTTGAAATATTGAGTGATAATTTTCCTTTAAGATGAAATCAAAACAATCCCAACTCTAGATCCTTCTATGGAAAAAGCTCCATCAAAATACATCTTCCATACATCATTCTCTAAAGACTGAGGAATATTTAGAGTGTGTTCAATTTTGTTCTGTACATTACATTCATCATTTATAGCTAAAATAAAACATCCCAAATATTGATCCACAATATATTTAGGGTAATTTAATTCTTGAATAGCATTACACACAATGTTTATGAATCCCACTTCTCTCTGGAGCCTTAGATGTTCCCCTCCATAAACTGGGATGGTAGCATATGACATATCCATTTTCAAAATACCTCCTAATTTATCACACCAAGATCTTGATAAAAACATACCGATTTTTGGGGGAATATCTATAACTACTATATCCATCACAACTCTTTTAACATGAATTTTTGCTAAGGTTACCACCAGATATTTAGTCAGTCCCAAACACTACACCTTTTTTGAATCAAATGTATATAAATCATGATAGGGTCTTGTCACTTGCAGTTGAAGTTGATCCATAATAGTTTTTGGCATAAGATCATCAGATGCCCCAGAGTCTAGCATGTAATTCTAAAGTTGAAAATCATGAAATTTTAGAGTCAAATAGAAAGGAGGGACACTTACATCTTGAACATCTAAACTTGGTCCAAAAATAACAAAATGTTTTTCATCTTGCAAATTTCTTATATCTCCTTCATCATTCACACTTGAAGATTTAATCCATTTAGATACCCATTGTTTGTAACCATGATTTCTCTTGAGTTGTGACAAAGTAATTGTAATTTTGACTTTTTTTAATTCCTTTTCTACATTAAAAACAAGAGAAACACATTTTTCTGCTATTGATTCACTTGATTGGTGATCTTGTGACTGTGAAGGAAGTGTTTTAGGAGGTTTCTCTTGAGATAAATAAAAAAAAAACTTTGTTTACAGGTCTTCCTCGACCTTTCCTTGGTCTAAGATGATATCTTTTATTTAATTCAACAATTAAAAATTCAAAAAAAGCTTGATATATAGAAAATTCTTCAGATTTTATATTCTGAACCAAAGGATGAACTTAATTTATGGGGACAATAACATTCTCAAAAGGTTGATCACCAATATAATTTATATCATGCATGACATGTATGACTTATTCCACTACTTGATCATCAATCATTAATGGAGGCTGAATTTGTTGATCATTATTTTGTCTTTCTCTTTGCAAAATTTGTGGCTCGAAAGGTATTCTATAGTTTCCAGGTGGTATATTCACATTTTGTTCTACATTTCTAGGTTGTGTTTCCATCATAGACATTCTATTAGAAAAGTTCCTCAACATGGAAGTGATTTAATCAATTTTATGTTCCTCTTCCTTAACTTTGAAAGATGAACCAACTTTTGCTTTACCTTTCAATTTCCTTTAAAATTTCTTCACCTTTTCTCTCAATTTACCTGATGCTACTATGTTAGCTTCCACCTCAATTTCATTAGTTTGCATGTTTTCTAAGGTTTCAAATTTTCTTTCTCTCAACATTAAAGTGAAACCATCATCAAATTATTTAGAAAATCTAACTTTAGCTGCAGTGTTCAGAGGTTTGCAATCTGCTTGAATCTTATTATAAATCTTATTAAGCCTCTCAATAAACTCTGCCACAGGTTCACCAATATTTCTTTTGAGGTCTTCAAATTTTGTTAGCTAATAAACGATATCTTTATTTATTCCCCATTGATTTATAAAGATATTGGTTAATTATGTCCATGTATGAATAGAATTTGCTTGTAACCTAATTTAATTACAATATATTCCAAATATTTTACTTTAATATCCTTAGCTAAAGATGACCTTTCTTATAAATTAAGCTGAGAATGAACATTATTTAAAGAATCTTGCAACTTCAAAGCTGCCATGGCTGAACTTGTCAAAGAGGAATAGATCATCTCACCAACTTGTTTTTGTAGATCAATCTGTCTTATGGGATGAATATGTTTAGTGTCAAAAGAGAACACTGAAGTCTTGTAATCCTCTATTGTTTTTGGACTTAGGACCTTTGGATCAAGAAATGCTAACTAAAATTTTTCTCTGTCTAGGTCCAATGCAGACAATATTCTAGTTTGAGTAGTGGAGGCCCGCTTCCAAAACTCAGAATATGTAGTAGGCTTTAACATTTCATTCTTCTTTTTCATTTCTCTGAACCTAGAAAAAATACTTTGCTAACCAAAATAAGGGGAAGCATATGGATCAAGAATTGTTTCCTCAGTTTGCTGTAGAGAAAACACGGGCTTGCTTGATATCATAATTGTAGTAGACACTTCTTTGTTTCTAATCTCTGTTGATTCTTCCTCTATATTCATTGTCTCTCTCCTTTGAAAACTCTAAATTATACTTAATTAGAACTTGATTATGTAGGATACATACTTTTATTTGGTCTCTTTAATTATTTCTCTCGAAACCTTGGGAGTTTCCAGAGCTTCTTTGACTGGAAATTCGTTCTTCAACCTCCAACAAAGTATTATCCTCGCATACTTCTGAATTGGCATACTGTTCAATTTTTGGTTTTGAGATATGAGTGTAAGGAGTATATTTGTGATAGATGAAATCATTCATAGAGGGTCATAAGTCCAATTGAAACTGGTCTTAAACTTCATCTCGTTAAATAAATTCTCCTCTTCTTTATCAACTACTCTGGTGTTAACTATAAATGGACCAATTTGAGCCTTTAATTTATGTTGAGAATTTTTCTTTTTGGATACAAAATGGATCTCATCCATATTAAAAATTTGACTTATAAACTCTAGAGAAAAAATCCTCATAGGAAAAGCAACTAGTAGTTTATATGGTTGTAACTCAAAAACATAAAGTCTAATCTTTGTAAACTTATGATATAATTACCAGTATCCTACTTTTGACTGCTCACTTAGATGCAAAATCCTTTTAATTTCAGTTGATATTCTTGGAAGAACATTAATGCTACAGAGACACAATGAAAATTAAAGAAATTGATGTACAAAATCACTGAAGGAGTAATCTTCTGAGTTTCTTCTGACTAATGAAGTCTAGTGAATAAAAAACTGTGGCTTTCCTTATGGATCTAGCTTTTGAAGTGACACTTTGAATCTTTGATACTGACGATATAAAAATAGATACACCATTACAGTTTGATGCTCAAAATACCTTTCTGCACTAAACTTCAGAAACTGCTCATGAATAATGTCTAAGAAAAACTAGGCAAAGTTAAAATGATCAAAGGGATTTTTAATAGGTGAAAATACCGACAAAAAACATAAAATGACCTCATCAACCCACTCATCACTTTGGTAACCTAATAGATAAAAATTCATAGAAATCAATTGTCTTGACATTTATGGAAAAGTTGCTGAAGAATAAGGTGCATTGTGATGAGGTAACTCAAAACCCTCTGACATAAAAGATTCACAAATACTGGCTCTCTACTAAAAGGTAAGTTGCTGGTATAATTCCATTAGTGAATCTACTGAAAATGAACGAAGATAAGTTGGAGGATTAATTTGTAGGGCTTGGAAAATATATTCAGGGGTTATAAAGAACAAAAAATCCCCATTTATGGCCATAATTACCCTATGTGTAGGTAGGTAGCAATTCTCACACCAGGTAATAAAATTAGGGAAATGATAAGTCTGGGGGAAAACAAATTGTGGCAACATGGACTCCCAAAAGTTAAAATCATTGCTAGAATCTTCAAATTTCTAAAATGCCCAATTGTGGAGCTCATATTGATCAAATTCACATTTGGTTTCAATTATTTTGAAATCGGTCTCTACCAGAGGGAATTAATCTAAATTAGGGAATGGAGGAAGCATATGGTTTTCAACAAAGGACTTGAGTTTTCCTTTATGACTAGCCATTTCAAATTAAAAGAGAACAATTGACTAAGAATACCTGATAATATGTTGGCTAATTTAAGTGGTCGACCATGGAATTCTGATACCTTCTATTGCTGAGAATCTATGCAACAATGGAGAAATGAAGGAAAAATATAGGCAAATGGTGGATAAATGGATTATTAGATAATTTGAAATAACTGTTATTGGTTTTAATGTTTGGCATGTCACCAATTAAATATTGTGATTTTGGGAGGAAGAAATAAATGAGCACAACGATTAATTTACTAAATTTATCGGAAAAATGGCGGGAGCCATTTTGGCGGTTGTGGTGGTGGAAGTGCCAAGTTGGTGGAGATGGTAGCAGCGGGAGAGAGTGGAGGGAAGGTAGTTTATGGGGCAATGCTTCAAATCTTGACATATTATAGTGGGTGGTTTCTTCAAAACCATTTTGTGGATCCCCCCTATGTTAACTATTGAGAGAGTGGGGGGGTCCCACAATGCTTTATTATGCGTTTGAGTGGAGACAATATTTGATGTTGAAAAGTGTTCAGAAGATTACTCCTTTGGTGAATTTATTAAAAAACATTTAAACTAAGTTTATTTGCGCAAAAAATTATTTAAAACGTTATTTAAAAAGAACATGCCCACTTTATTTACAAAGTGAAATATTAATATTTTTTTTTGAATACCATACAATATAGGAATAAATTTCATAGGTAAAAATAAATTACAACACAACCCATTCACATACCTTCCCTTTTAGTAACTTTAGTTTAGAAGTGACCAACTCCATGTGTGTCATATATGGAGACCCAGAGAAACTGGTCCACACCCTTCTAATCAAATCACATAAGGCCAGGTCTTCAAGTCCATAGTAGTTAAATTTAAATGGGACCCTAGACCAGGGTTGATCCCGTTGCCACTGAAGAATGATAGGTGCATGATCTAAAATGTTCTCCGAAGAGACACATGATATGAAAAACCCCAAATATTCAAGAAGATTCTCTTATAGTAGAAATATGTCCAGTCTCTTCGCTATACTGAGCGAATGAGTTCTTCCATTCTTCCAAGTAGGCACCAAGGATATCAACTAGGTTGTTATAAGGGAAAATTTTGGCAAAAAAATCACCTAAGGGATCCATTTTTCATCTCAATCACCAAATTTTAGAACCTGAAATGCTTATATTCATGTCGCTAGTTAGGATTAGAGAATCCAATTTCAAAATACCACTTATATCCATCCTTTCCCAGAATTCACTGCGATCCTGATAAGGGGTGTATATATTAAGGATATGTATTCACTGAGGGAAACCATTGAAGAAACCATATATCAAAATACCCGCAAAAAAATTAAATTCAAGATACCACATGGTCATCATACTGCCCGATAATACTACTGCATCCTTTGTAGCAGTGTACCACCCAGGTCATATGGACAAAAAATATTCTCTGGCATTGTCACCCAAGACCATGGTTTCCTAAATAAGGATAACCACAGGTTTCATAGTCTGAAAGAGGTGCTGAGGGACAATTTCTTGGAAAAATCCCCCAATCCTCTTATGTTGAGGGATAATATCTTCATCATGATGCACCAGAAATGGGCATATCTTCTTTAATAGCCTGGGAAGGTGCAACATGAGCAAGGGAGAGATCAAATAGATAAAGGTCACAAAATAATTTATATGTTTGGATGAGGATTTGACATTCTTATTTTTAACTCTTCCGTGACCATGTCCCTTCCACCTCACCATGGTATTCATGGCAGAAGTAGGTTCCAATGGAGATATCAGGGGAATATTCCTTCGCCTTGTGAATAGTGAGTGGCAATAATGTTAGTGTTTGTAGCATCAGATGGTGTTATAGTCTCAACCATTGTCAAAGAGGCTAAGAAACACTAGGATTCCATAACCCAAAAATCGTTTCTCGAAACTCCACCTAGAGATGTATCAATTAAATTAATTAACTAATTTATTTTTTCCTAAGTTTAACTTTGAAATAATGGTTAATTAATAGTGATTAATTGAGAAAGGTGTGAATTCTCTAAAGACTCACACATATCGACTTAGAGATGATCTTAACCATTGATTAAGATTTAATCTTGGTCATTCAAGTCCCAATTGGAGATTATAAGGAGTCGATGATAGATGCAGAAAAAATTTGTAGACACTCAGTGATCTAGATAGTTTGTGAGAATGAGTTAGAGATCCATTGACAAGTCTTAGAGGGGTAGAGGCAATGATCCAAAGGAGAATTTCCAGTTTTGGAGAGGTATAAAGAAAGTGTTTGAAGTATTCCACAACACAAATATGCTAGATTAGCTGCAAGGGTCACACAAATTTTTCTGACATTGCAAATTAGGGTCGTGTGGATTTTCTGAGGGCAGCTACGAGTATCACCTAGGTTTTTCCAGCATAATCACGCAAATCGTCATAAGCAGAATCAGCATGTGCAAGGGTTGATGACCAGTTTTTAGAGGTTGGGGTTTTCTTATGGAGGGAGAGAATATTCTCTCCAAATACCTTATGTCAAATTCTTGCTGATTAGATAGCCAGATAGGCTTCCAAATATTGTACTCAGAAATCACTGCTGCGCAATAATATAAACCCTCAGTTGTTGCATCGATTTTCTCACATTTGGTTTTTCAAGGGATTTTTGTCTAAGACAACTATGTCATATTTTATGTGTGTGTGCTAGCATATTTATCAGTTCCTAATTTTCTTCTACACTTAATTTTGATGGTGAAGAAATAAAAGTGTGAATATTTCATTATTTTGATCTAAACAAAATAAACTACATAATTAATTTATTAGTTAGAATAAATATTTCTAGTTGTTGTGTCTCAAGAGAATTTTCACATGGTATCAAACAATATTTGACAAATAGGAAGCTCAGAGGTGTAAAGGAAAATTCGCAGATCAGAGGGAGTAGTAGAATGGATTTCTGGGAGGATCGCGCAGGTTAGATCAGAATAACCATGAGAGTCTTGCGAGATTTTCTTGGGCAGACACGCGGATTGCATGAGTTCAGATTGAACACCTGTGCGAGTACAGAAAAAGCCCTCAGTGCAGCGTAGGCAGAAGTAGCTCGATTTTTTTATAAAGTAGATTCTTTTATGGGTAAATAGGGTTTGCAGTAGTTTGCTAGAACAAATTTCGTGCCAGAGTGGAAGAGAAATAACACACATGAAGGGAGTTTCTCTCAAAGGGTTTCTAGCTTCATAAATCCAAATTTCTAATTGCAGGTGGCATAGTAGTAGGAAGAACTAGGCATTCCAAAACATAGTGTGAGTATCAGAGCATGCAGCCAAGTAGGAAAAGGAGGAGATTCCTGTTTATGTTCTCCAATAATTGAGTTTGCATATTTTTCATATTTCTAGAGATTTTCGTATGATATTTCCATAAGAGGCCACGCGATTTCATCAGAATGAAAATCTGGAGAGTACAGAGACTTCTAGTTGTTGGACACATAAGCCAAAAGGAGTATGAGTTGTCTAGTGCAAGTTGCAAAGTGAATAAGGGTCCCAACTAGGGACACGGCTTAAAAGGAGACTATGGGGCACCAAATCCAAGAGGAGAAAGAGTATGAGACTCCTATGTGCCATATTGGGCAAGATCCAATGCATATGCAACAAAGAGATCAATTAGATCAATTTTAGTTGTTGCATTAGGATCATCACCTTTGCTATTGGGTCCCACTATATCATAGAAGAAATTTTCAGTGTCAGTAGGCGCAGTTATCCATTCAGATGAAATTTTCAAATCTAGTTGCAGCCATTACATGTGAGATAGTTTTAGAGCTAGATGCAATGAGACAGGAAGTACAAATTTCCTAGTATGCAACTGTAGTTCCAATCAGGAGATTCCCAATGTAGAACTATGCAATCCAATTTACAGTGTAGGAGAAAAGTGTGAGTTGCAAGGAGGAAGCAAAGTGATTTCCCATAAGGAAATTAAGACTTAAAAGGAGTCTAGTTTCAGAGGGAGCATCCCTATGGAAGCTAGTGCTTTAGAATTTGAGGAGATCAAATTCTTTATTGCAATAGTTTCCATAACATTATAGAGATAAAAATAAAGTAGTATCAATAGTAATATGAGTATATTAGAGTTAAGAGTTGTATAGGATTTGGTAGGGTCCATTGAGGTGTATTTCTCATAGATCATTACCTTGCTAGAGGGGCCCATTGATCGAAATTTGGATTAGGGGAAATTTTTTTCTCAAAATTCAAAGTGCTAATAATTGCACCAAACCAAAATGACAACCACCGACGCATCGCTAGGAATCCAATGCAACTTTTTTTGTCGAAAACCAAGTTCGGATGAAGAATTTATAGTATGTTGATCACCGTTCAGAACAAGCAAATTTTAAAAAATAATTTGTAGAACAGGTACAGGTTGATGACATAGCAGCCCAGTTAGCATGCATGGAATATTCTTCAGTTTTTCTCGAGTGGCACTGTGATAAGTGTCACAACTGGATTCGCTAGGTTTGGTTTGAGAAGGTGGAATTTTCCCAGTGTTCTCCAAGGTTGAATTTGGGTTCATGATATTTATGTGTTGGAATTATTTTTATTAAGGTTGGATCAACACACACACACACATATATATATATATTATTAATTAAATCCAAACCTTATGTATTATTAAATTCCAAATTTATTATTAATCGTATAGTCCAAATGGTTATACATATATTGGATACGGTGGCAATTGCAATGGATTAAACCAAAGTCCACACATATAAGCCACACTCCAAAGTTTAAACCAATGCGTATTGGAAAATACTTTGCAAAATCGGAGGTTTGGAGGCATATTATAAAGTTTAATTGGAGAAAAATTAATTTCGTGTTTTCAAAGGTTTATATAATGGCGCAAAAAAATGTATGGAGGGGTGGAGGTTGGGGTTCGACCTCGTGACCTCGCCCCAACCACTACATCATTTTACCAATGAGCCAAGATGTATTATTTGTTAAATATTAGCGCCTGAATTATACTTGAAGGCTATTGCGGATCTGATGGAAGGAAGGAGGGGGCCAACCCTCCTCCCATATGTCCGTGCCACATGACCTCACCACCAACACTCAAGTAAAACACACTTAGTGCACAATTTATTCCTGTAATTTGGGTTTAAAATTTAATTAACCCAATGCTTATGTTGGCAGATATTTTGGCAGCACCTCCAAATCCAGCACCACCTCCAGAATTGTCGGAGCTAACTGGAGTTTCTCCAGATTTAGAGGTATAATCTAGGGGAAAATTGAATGAGGCCTATCTTGAGCAATTTTCGACCAATTTTGGCTAAGGAAGAGTCATTCATAGCAGATCAGAATGTTATGAATCCATTGGAACAACATGTAGAGATATAGGAGTAATTTTACAGGTGTTTCTGGTCACTTCTTTTTGGTTATTTTTAGATGTATTTGATGCTATGAACATAATGGTACAGTTTGCAGAGGCATTGGAGCACCTCTGAAAGTGTTTTTGTCACTTTAGAGATTAAAAATTCCCATGGCCACCAGGATGGGAGGTCAAGCCTATTATTCATCAGTATTTTTCACTAACTTTAGATGACTATAGGGTGTTTATAGATTTCTGAAAGAAATATTCTTTGGATATCTTGAGTTTCAGAAATCTCACTGCCTTCATTATCCTTATAAAACTATTTTCACGATTCTTCAGTTGGACTTCTCAAAGTCACCCTGTTGTTCCTAGGAGACTCATTATGGGCCTATTCTTCTCATTTTCATCTATCTTTCCTACCTTGAGACTTCATTGCCCTATTTTCCCCTGTCAATGGACTCCACCCTCCAACTAGGGTTTCTTGTTGCCAACTCATTCCCGTGTCCCTTTGGAGATAATAACCTATAACAATACTCTGTTTTCACTTGAAAATCTCCAAGCCAAATTTCAGTCAAAATCAGGTCAAAGGGAACTCCCATTAAGTCATTAGGGTTTTACATTGTTCAAGGTCATCCTTGGATGTTTCAAGGACTGCTTTCCCTTCGCTAGAATCTGGCTCAGATGTAATAGAATGTCAAGGCATGGTTATTAAATAAGGACCTGAAATCTCCAAGGAAGATTATCTTCTCAGTTTAGAACCAACAAGTGAGAAAAATGGAGAAAGTTTACCAATTTTGAAGGAGTGTTGAAAGATTTATCAGCAGAAGGCACTGATGATGTGGACTGTCTACTCTTGAACGGAAACAAATTACAACAAAGGAAAGGGGAACAACTTGGTCTTGTAGAGAACTGGGGTTTTGAACTTGATGGTCTAGTTGAGTGCCAAAACAGTGATCACTTGCAAAAAATGACATGGAGGAAGCAAACAAGGCCAAGCATGAAGAAAGTCTATCAGAATAGATTGATGGAATATGGAAGAAGGTAAGGTGAACTAGATAGAAATGAATGAACTTTAAAGAGCTATAGAGAACTTAGAAGAAAACACTGATGATTTCTGTGAAGACTGTAGGCACCTAGGGTTTTGAATGGTGTCCAGAGAAGGTGGAAAATAAAAGTTGAGTTCTAAGGTGAAAACTACAGAAGATTTTGAAGATGCTTCTATATGATTAAATCCAGAAATTTTTAAAATACACATGTCAAGTCTCAATGATCAAAAGAAAATCAAATTTTATGACTCCAACAACCTACAAGCAAAAAGTGTGAAGAATATCAGTGAGAAAAGAAAAAGGAATTTAAACATTATAAAGTGGGTTTGTCAAGATTAAATTAAATTCACAAACCTATAAAAGGTCATTTAACACTTCAAGAGAATCATTTTTTCATTTCAAAAGATCATGAGCTCTTAGCAAGGAAATATTTGTGAAGTTTCTAAGTAAATTCAGGCAAAACAACTTGGCGCTGTGTGCTTGGCTTGGCGCTGCGTGCTTGGCATTTCCCCCCCACACAATTTCTGAAGGTGATGCATGCCTGGGAGGTGGAATTGCGCATTGGGAGTAGCGCTGATATTTCTCGACACACCCTCTGTTCATTTTCAAAGGTGCTGCATGCTCAGAACTAGTGTTGTGCCCTCAGCCTTGGCGCTGCGCACTTGGACAGAAGGGGTTTCAAAGTCTTCTAACCACTCAAATCACATCAAATTGCCTTCAAGTCCTTACCAAAGTCTTCTAAGCACTAATAAGAGGTAAGTGCATACCATAAGCCCCATTTTTTATGCCATTTGGTGAATTATTAATCAATTGAAGTAAAACCCTAGAAGAAACCCTAAGTTTTAAGCTTGAAATCACTATTTTACCATTACTCCATCCTCCTTAAAGAAAACTAGTCATAAACAGGAGTGATTAAATTAATTAAGGGTTTTCATTGAGTTAGTTTTCCTCCTCACTAATTTCCTACACCTATACCCATTCACTCATTCCATTCATTTGTAAAGCTTCCATTTCATTCATTTCCCTCATTCATTTCACCTTCAACCCTAGGGTTTCTAAAACAGAGTTTAACATGTCTGAGGAAGAAGACGGTGGTATCGAGGCACAAATTCCAAGGAAGACCTTCATCATGAGCAAGAGAGAGAGAGATTTTAATAGGTGGACTTGGATGACCAAGATGATCATGAGGCCTCAAAGTTGATCATCAAAGAGAAGGATTCCATGATCAAAGAACTGCAGGACAACATGGAAAAAGCCCAATTTGTCATATCATTCTTAGAACAGGAGAATAAGTAGCTAAAGGAAAAGCAAGTTATCATAGAGTTAGAGCCACTAAAGGAAAAAAGACAAGACATCAAGGGTAAGGAAATGATGGCACCTGATGAATCTGACCATTATGATTCTCAAACCATCAAGTCAAGACCAAAAATAAGAGGTCTTAAGAGAGCTTTAGAGCAGGAAAAACATGAGGCAAAGAAACTTAGTTTTGAGGAAAATATTTCTAATGAAGTTGAAGATGACAAAGAGGTATGGATAGACATAGTTAACCAACACCTTGAGAAGATCCTCCATAAGGCAAACAAAGACAATGAGATGCTCAAACACATGTCTAACAAGTACATCACTAGAAACAAGGCCTGCTACATCAAGCTCAGGCAGTTGAAGAACAAATTGAAGGAAACCCTACCCAAGAAAAAGGAGAAGTACAAGATTAATATTCTTGCTGGTGTATCCCTCCAAGCTTTTAAATATTAATTAGGAAGCTAAATTCCAAATTTGGCACCCTTTTGCACATTTTATTATTATTGACAGTTTGACTTGCAGAAATTGGGCCAAACGTGCAGCGCCACTGGTGCTGCGCTCTTTTTTAGGGAAATCAAATGGATAAAGGTCAACATATTCATGTTAATCATGCCAAGTAAATCATCCTCAGAAAATTTCAGACCATTTTGAGCAAAACTGGTCCCTCAAAAGGGCTAAAAACCACCAAACAATCACCTTTCTACCCTCTTTTCAGCATTGGCACTGTGCGTTTAGAAGTCTTGGGAGAAGTGATTTTTAACAAGGAAAATGGGCACCATTTTGAAAACTGGAGGTAGATATGGAAACTAGATAGGACAGGCTTTCTAATGAGCTATCATGGAGCTCATTTGGACATCGGGAAGGTCTCCAAACGTCAGCTGCAAAACATGCAATTTTCCCAGTCTTGGCGCTGCGCCCTTGCTCGAAAGTAAAAAAAATAGACTAGGAGTTATTTTAAAGGTTATTAAGTGACCTCAAGGTCAAATTATTGCAAAATTAGCTCAGTAGATATGTTAGAAGTTATTATTGCAATGAATGAGTTTTAGATATTTTTGCCTTGGGCCTTGCATGGTCTCAAAGGTCAAAATGCCTTAAATATGTAATAAATGACTTCTCAAACCCTAGTTAGGTTTCACCTCCTAATTTTGCAGATAAATACTGCATGTATGCTTCAGTTGGTTGTTGGTTGATTGTTGAGATGAAAATCACATAGACTTTGAGTGGTAAAGAGTTTTTGGCTTTAGAGCTTTGTAACTGTCTTGGACTGAATGATAATGGAGCAAACACATTTGCAGGATTCATGGAATTTGTCAAATGTTGATGTTATTCCAATTTAGTTATTGTTTCCTTATGTTCCCCATATTATTCATCTTTTCTCTTACAATAGAGCAGAAAATTTAGGTTATGATATGTTGTTAGAGGCACCTTAAGTCTGTTTGCCTTCTATTGTTTAGATGTTTTCCTCTGCTAGGTCTGATTGGAGAATTTTTAGTTGCTCTCTGGTTACACTTAGCTTGTTTTCTTAATAATTATTTAATGGAGTCAATCCAAAGAAGTTTATGTATGCCCTATCCTTTGGTTAGCTTAAAACATTGTTTTTAAGGCCTTTTCTTTGAAGTTCACTGATTAGGGTTTGGCTGAAGAAGTTTATGGTTTTCCCTGTCCTTTGGTCCATATTGAATAGTCACTTTGAAGCTATTTTATAGTCTGATTAAATAATTTAGGAGTTCCCTTATCTTTGATCATCACTTGTTTGTTATCTTAAATGTTTTCTTTCTCTGAAGGTGAATAACTAGAGAATTTAGGAGCTCCCTTCTCTCTAGGGTTTTCTAGTTTGTTTTTTTAAAGTTTACTTGGTAAAGCTAGGTCAAAGAAGTTTATGGTGTGCCTTGTCCTTTGATTCTTTCTTAAACATAGTGATCTTAAAGACTCTTATTGTTATAGTATATGTTAAAGTATTCTTAATTTCCCTTTAAACCTACTACACTCACAACTTAATGTTCATTTCACACTCACAAGCTATTAAGATCCATTTGGCTTTGTTAACTTTCCCTATGAAACACCCTTGATTCATTGTTGTACTTTTCAAGCCTTTCACAGACCCCATAGCCCAATGGTTTAAATTTCTCTTACTCTATCTGTTCTTCTTGACAACCAACCCAACCAAACAAAAAAAACAAACAACCCTATCATTTTAACTAGCCTAAAATCAACATCCTAAATCAAAAAAGTCATATATTTTATACAAATATAGAGAGAGCCCTCTCTGAGTCTAGGAAGGCTAGGTCCTAGGACTCCAAAGTTGGTTTGATGTTACCCTTGTCTATTTGGTCTTTTGAATCTGAAAAATTACAGGGACCTAACATAATGGCGACTCCGCTAGGGAACACTTATTGAAAATCTTAGTGTTATATAAAGAACTCAGAAAACCCAAAAATATCTCAAGATTGGTATCCAATTGTTGATGGTGGAAAACAAACAAATCATCAAAAAAATTAGCATCATCCACCTGGTGACTCCACTAGTTTTCAGTAGGCCTGGTGACCACTGGTTTTCCATAGAATCCACTGGGAAACTTATTTTGTCATTAAACATCAAAATAACCTAGTCAAGAATACTTTGTGGATTAAGTATTTCTTTAGAGCCAAACCCTCCTGCAACATTTGACAATCACAAACATCTTGAGGTCTTAGATCAAAAACTCAAGCTATTATACCTATCCGAAAATCAAATTTCACACCTTACAAAATAACCCAAAAACTTGCATAAATATTTGGTTGCTGATGGTGGACAACAACCAACCTTAAATTTGTAAATCATCCACCTGGAAACTCCAATTCAGATAAATTCTATGCAAAGACTCCACTAGAGGAAGAACCTAAAAATATGACAAGTCATACTAGAAAGAGGGAGTACTCAAGCCTAAATTGGATCCAAGAAATTATTGTTTTTATCTATAAATATATTCTATCCTACTTTAAGCCTGATCAAGAATACATTGATGAGGTCTACATTGATCATTGGAAAGATCTCAAGCCTCAAATTGCAGATGATGAACATACTTATACACCTGTGCCTACCCCAGATACACATGTGGAAGACCTAGTGAAACATGATCCTCATGCTACCTTTCCTGCTCTTGCTGAAACCTCGATTAGTAATAAATCTCCTTTTGCACTACCTATACCCACAAAGGTCCCAAATAGATACACGCCTCCATTTTTACCTTCTATCCTCTAGGCCCCCCTGCAAATCTTGTAAATACTCTGCCCAGATTTGATGGATAAAATACAAATATCACTACCGAGAAACACATTCAAAGCCTGGAGGATTTCCTTGACATGTTTGAGGTAAGAGAAGATGATGTGCATATCAAAATTTTTTCCTTATCATTACAAGGAAAGGTTAAGAGTTGGTTTAAAGATCTTCTAGCTGCAAGCATTAGAAATTTTCATCAATTCACTCAAGTTTTCCTAGATAGGTGGGTATTCATGGGAACTCATCATAGAGGAATAAAACCATTTAAAAATACATCCAGGGGAGATAGTGCAACACTTTTCAGCCAGGTTCAATAAGGTATATCATTCCATACATGCTAAGATAAAGCCACCCGCAGGGTGGGATTTATTGCACTACCAAAATGCCTTTGACCCAAATATGGCATTCCAGATAAGAGAAAGGGACCCTTCAACCCTGGAGGAAATTCAAAATATGGCAGTTGATGTGGAAGCCAACATGCTGAACAGGGAGGAAACACTAAGAGCAATAGAGGATGAAAAAGTAGATAAAGAGAAACTACTATCTTCAAAGATAAAGCTAGAGATGTTGACAAACACAGTTAATAAAGAAATGCATATGATTAGCAGGAGGAAAGAGGAAGAGTACAATGTTGAGGTTGGAGCTGACTATTCAAAACAACCAGTACTATTTTCTTGGGAAGAATAAGCTCATTCATTACAATGCAAAGATAACAATCAAAATGTGCATGTTGAGCAAGAGTGCAAAGAAGAAAATGCAGGAAGTTTTCAAGAAAGACTAAGTTCCCTTCCTACATCTTGTGCTTCCCTATTAAGAGAGAATTGCAAGTAGGTTGCAAAAAGAAACAAGGAGGAATTCTCTAGGGAATCAATCAAGGATGAGATGGATGATAAAAACCCTTTTTCAGATCCAGAAGTTCTCCCCTTAAGCCATCTTGAAATCACAAAATCTGAAATAGAGAAGGAGTAAACACATTTAGAGTCTCTACCCTTATGCTTTAATTAATTTTATATTATGAAAATAAATTGTCACCCCGAGGATCTATCAGAGGAAATTCATGAATTTCATGCTCGAGTTAACTATCACGAAAATCAAGAGAAGTTGGTTGAGAATGAAAGCAATCAGGAAGTAAAATAAAATCCATCAGATCCCTTTGAAGAGACCAAGAATGATTTATATGCTCTATTCTTTGAGGCCAAAAAAGACATTCATCCTCATAATCGGCCTTCACAAGAGAAAGAGAACAACTGTGGTTCTATCCAAGGAAAAAGGAAAATGGCTTCTCCTTTAACTGAAGGACAAATCAATTAGGTTTTGAGCATGCAACCAACCTATGAATTTTTATATAAAGAAATTATTCTTGTTTTTTATACTGCTGATTTATGTGTTGCAACATTTCCTCATGAAGAAATAGAGGAACAGATTGATGTTGGGGCTGCACTACCTTCTCAGGAAGACCTATTGCCATAAAATTCTCTTAATGAGGGCCTTCAGACAAAATTTATCCCATTAAATCAAGGCATATCAGGGTTGTTCACAGGCAACACAGTAATATATAATGAGGTTGCTAAGTTAGATGACCATGAAGAAGAGGTGGAGTGTCTTTCTCAAAAGAATCCCAAGCTCAACAGAGTGGAGGAAGGAGTAGTCCTGGATGAAGCTTATTCCTTAAATATTCTAGGCTAGTTATTGTTCAAATACCCCTTTGATGTTGTCTTAGAAACATTTGAAAAGGGAGTAAAATATGCTAGGAACAATTTTTTGCAGAGTATAAAGAATATTTTGAGCACAACTGTTCAAAAAAACATGTGATGGGAGTGGCCAATTTATTTTTTCAACACACCTAAAAAGCTGAATGAGAATCAATCATGTGGTAAATTACTTGATTGGTTGTATTGAAAAAGAGACTTCACCTAATGTATATATCATATATAAGTTAGAATAGGACAGATAGGTCTGCAAATAAGCTCAACACTATGAGCATCTTTTTAGTTTAGTTTCAGATTGTTTTGACAAAAAGGAGAAAAAAAAAGAGAGAAAAGAGGGCAAATAAAAGAAGAGGTAAAGCCCCATACCAAAAAAGAAAATTCTGAAAATGTGCAAGTCCAAATACCACTACTTTTTGAAAGGAAGTCTTGTCCAGTCATACAGCCTAATCATGATTGAACAATTTTTGATTTTTTGCTGATAAGTTAGAAAACGAAGATTTTCCAAACTGTCTAAACTTGGCTTATCAGTAGGAATAAATGAAAATATATTGGTTTCAAAGTTCAAATCTGAACCAAAAATAAAGAGAGGGATGAATGACAAATGCAAGATTAGAGCCCTCAGTTTCTATTTTTACTTGTACAAAAATAAAATCTGTGCGCAGCTTGTCCAAAATGCCACAGATCATGACAAACCAAACTGCTCAACCTTGATTTGGTCATGTTTTAAATTTTATGTTAGTAGATTAGAGAATGAAAATATGTCATACTGTTTAACCTTGACAGATAAGTAGATTAGGTAGAGAATAAAAGAGCTCATCAGTATAATTTGAGCCTTTGGATGATATAAAGGTAGAAGTAGATAGTTTGTGCTTTCCAAAGAAAAGATGATGTTTAGGGTTTGCCAACCAAATGCACCAAAATAAAGAGAAAATGTTAGGAAAAGTATGATGGGTAGGTAGAGTTGATATTGAAGCAATCATGTTTTGAGGTTTAAGATCAACACAGAACAACATCAAGATCAACATTTTTGCAAAATGAAAGGAAATCAACAAAAATGTGAGGTATCTCATCTACTGCAATTCAAGATCTGAGGTTGTTGACACCTCCTGAAAGGAGCTTCCCTCCCCAAGTGGAGCCACTGTTAGTCATCATTATTTTTCACTATGTTTAGATGACTATAGGATGTTTATAGATTTCTGAAAACAATATTCCTTGAATATCTTGAGTTTTAGAAATCTCACGACCTTCTATTCTCATGGAAAACTATTTTCACTATTCTTCAGTTGGACTTCTCAAAGTCACCCTGTTGTTCCTAGGAGACTCATTATGGGCCTATTCTTCTCATTTTCATCTATCTTTCCTACCTTGAGACTTCATTGCCCTATTTTCCCCTGTCAATGGACTCCACCCTCCAACTAGGGTTTCTTGTTGCCAACTCATTCCCGTGTCCCTTTGGAGATAATAACCTATAACAATACTCTGTTTTCACTTGAAAATCTCCAAGCCAAATTTCAGTCAAAATCAGGTCAAAGGGAACTCCCATTAAGTCATTAGGGTTTTACATTGTTTAGAATCTAGCTCAGATGTAATAGAATTTCAAGGCATGTTTATTCAATAAGGACCTATAATCTCCAAGGAAGATTGGCTTCTCAGTTCAGAACCAACAAGTGAGAAAAACGGAAAAAGTTTATCACTTCTACAGGAGTGTTGAAATATTTATAAGCAGAAGGCACTGATGATGTGGACTGTTTACTCCTGAATGAAAACAACTTACAACAAAGTAAAAGGTAACAAATTGGTCTTGTAGAGAACTAGGGTTTTGAACTTGTTAGTCCAGTTGAGTGCCAAAACAGTGATCACTTGTAGAAAATGACATGGAGGAAGCACACAAGGCCAAGAATGAAGAATGTCTATCAGAATAGATTGATGGAGTATGGAAGAACGTAAGGTTAACTAGACAGAAATGAATGAACTTGAAAGGGTTATAGAGAACTTAGAAGACAACACTTATGATTGTTGTGAAGACTACAAACACCTAGGGTTTTGAAAGGTGGCCAGAGAAGGTAGAAAAGAAAAGTTGAGTTTTAAGGTGAAAACTATAGAAGAGTTTGAAGATGCTGCTATATGATTAAATCCCAAAATTTTTAAAATACACATGTCAAGTCTCAATGATCAAAATAAAAGCAAATTTCATGACTCCAGCAACCTACAAGAAAAAAGTGTGAAGAATATCAGTGAGAAAAGAAAAAGGACTTTAAACATTAGAAAGTGGGTTTGTCAAGATTAAATTAAATTCACAAACCTATAAAAGGTCATTTAACACTTCAAGAGAATCATTGTTCCATTTCAAAAGATCAAGAGATCTCAACAAGGAAATATTTGTGAAGTTTCTGAGCAAATTCGGGCAAAGCAGCTTGGTGCTGCGTGCATGGAAGTTGGTGCAGCGCGCTTGGTATCCCCCCCCCCATACAATTTCTGAAGGCACTACGTGTCTGGGAGGTGGCACTGTGCACTGGGAGTGGCATTTCGCTCTTGCTCGAAACACCCTCTGCTCATTTTGAAAGGAGATGCGTACTCAAAACTGGCGCTGTGCGCATTGGCTTGGCGCTGCGCCCTCAACCTTGGCGCTGTGCGCTTGGAAAAAAGGGGTTTCAAAGTATTCTAACCACTCAAATCACATCAAATTGCCTTCAAGTCTTTGCCAAAGTCTTCCAAGCACTGATAAGAGGTAAGTGCATACCATAAGCCCCATTTTTTATGCCATTTGGTTAATTCTTAATCAATTGAAGTGAAACCCTAGAATAAACCCTAAGTTTTAAGCTTGAAATCACCATTTTACCATTACTCCATCCTCCTTAAAGAAAATCAGTCATAAACATGAGTGATTACATTGCTTAAGGGTTGTCGTTGAGTTAGTTTTCCTCCTCACTCATTTCATACACCTATACCCATTCACTCAGTCCCTTAATGTGCAAATATGCCATTTCATTCCTTCCCCTCATTCATTTCACCTTCAGCCCTAGGGTTTCTAAAACAGAGTTTAACATGTCTGAGGAAGAAGACAATGGTATGGAGGAACAAATGCCAAGGAAGACCTTCATCATGAGCAAGAGAGAGAGAGTTTAATAGGTGGACTTGGATGACCAATATGATCATCAGGCGTCAAATCTGATCATCAAAGATAAGGATGCCATGATCAAAGAACTGTAGGACAACATGGAAAAATCCCAATTTGTCATATCATCTTAGAACAGGAGAACAAGCAGCTAAAGGACAAGAAAGTTCTTATGGAGTTAGAGCCACTAAAGGTAAAAATACAAGACATCAAGGGTAAGGAAATTATGGCACCTAATGACTCTAACCATTGTGATTCTCAAACCATCAAGTCAAGACCAAAAAGAAGAGGTCTTAAAAGAGATTTAGAGCAGGAAAAACATGAGGCAAAGAAACTTAGTTTTGAGGAAAAGATTGCTAAGGAAGTTGAAGATGACAGAGAGGTATGGATAGACATATTTAACATAGTGACCTTGAGAAGCTCCTCCATAAGGAAAACAAAGACAATGAGATTCTCAGACACATCTCTAACAAGTACATCACTACAAACAAGGTTTGCTACATCAAGCTCAAGCAGTTGAAGAACAAATTGAAGGAAACCCTAGCCAAGAAAAAGGAGAAGGAAAAGCTTAATATTCTTTGTGGTGTATCCCTCCAAGCCTATAAACCTTCATCATCAAGCTAAATTCCAAATTTGGCACCTTTTTGCACATTTTTGATTTTTGATAGTTTGACTTGCGGAAATTGGGCCAAACGCGTAGCGCCACTGGCACTGTGCTATTTTTTGGGGTACTCAAATGGAAAAATGTCAACATATTCATGTTCCTCATGCCAAGGAAATCATGATTATAAAATTTCAGACCATTTGGAGCAAAATTGGTCCCTCAAAAGGGCCAAAAACCACCAAAAAATCACCTTTCTGCCCTCTTTTCAGCACTCACGCTGCGCGTTTAGCAGTATTGTGAGAAGTGATTTTTGACAATGAAAATGGGCACCATTTTGAAAAATGAAGGCATATCTAGAGACTAGACAGAATAGGCTTTCCAATGAGCTATCATGGAGCTCATTTTGACACCGGGAAGGTCTCCAAAAGTCAGTTGTAAAACAAGAAATTTTCCCAGTCTTCATGCTGCACCCTCAGCCAGTGGCGCCGTGCCCTTGCCAGAAAGTCAAAAAAAGACACTAGGAGTTGATGTAAAGGTTATTGAGCGGCCTTTAGGTCAAATGATTCCAAAATTAGCTCAAAAGACATGTTAGAAGTTATTATTGCAATGAATGGGTTTTAGATATTTTTCCCTTGGGCCTTGCATGGTCTCAAAGGTTAAAATTCCTTAAATATGAAATAAATGACTTCTAAAACCCTAGCTAGGTTTCACCTCCTCATTTTGCAGATAAATACTTCATGTATGCTTTATTTTGTTGTTGTTTGGTTGTTGAGATGAAAATCACATAGACTTTGAGTGATAAAGAGTTTTTGGCTTTGGAGCTTTGTAATTGTCTTGGACTGAATGATAATGGAGCAAGCACATTTGTAGGATTCATGGAATTTTTAAAATGGTTATTTTATTCCAATTTGGTTATTGTTTCATTATGTTTACCATATTTTTCATCTTTTCTCTTGCAATAGAACATAAAATTTAGTTTAAGATATGCTGCTAGAGGCACCTAAAACCTGTCTGCCTTCTATTGTTCAAATGTTTTCCTATGCTAGGTCTAATTAGAGAATTATTAATTGCTCTCTGATTCCACTTAGCTTGTTTCCTTGAAAATGATATAAGGGAGTCAAGCCAAAGAAGTTTATGGTATGCCCTGTCCTTTGGTGTAGCTTAAAACATTGTTTTTAAGGCCTTTTCTTTGAATTTTACTGATTAGGGTTTGGCTAAAGAAGTTTATGGTTTTCCCTATCCTTTAGTCCATCTTGAAGAGTCACCTTGAAGGTGTTTTAGAGTCTAATTGAAGAATTTAGGAGTTCCCTACTCTTTGATCATCACTTGGTTTTTATCTTAAATTTTTTCTTTCTCTGAAGGTGAATAACTAGAGAATTTAGGAATTCCTTGCTCTCTAGGGTTTGTTGGATTGTTGTTAAAAATTTTACTTGATAAAGCTAGGTAAAAGAAGTTTATGGTGCACCCTGTCCTTTGATTATTTCTTAAATAATAGTGATCTTAAAGACCCTTATTTTTATAGTATATTTTAAAGGATTCTTAATTGCCCTATAAACCTACTAAATTCACAACTTAATGTTCATTTCACCCTCACATAAACTATTAAGATCCATTTAGCTTTGCTAACTTTCCCTATGAAACACCCTTTATTTATTGTTGTAATTTTCAAGCCTTTCATATACCCCATAGCCCAATGGTTTAAATTTCTCTTACTCCATCTGTTCTCCTTGACAAGTAACCCAACAAAACAAAATAAAACAAACAAACCCTATCAATTTAACTAGCCTAAAATCAACATCCTAAATCAAACAAGTTATATCTTTCATACAAGTATAGAGAGAGCCCTCTCTAAGTCCAAGAAGGCTAGGTCCTGGGACTCCAAAGTTGGTTTGATTTTACCCTTGTCTATTTGGTCTTGTCAATCTTACAAATTACAGGGACGTAACAAAGCCTAGATTAGCTGGAAACCAAGTTCAGAGATTGAATAGTCATTTTTGGGGTTTTTATGTCTTCTGAAACAAATGGAGTAGGCTACAAATACATTGGAGCACTACAAGTGTTTGTAATCATACATTTGACTCTTAATCCCAAGAGGGCCTAGCTAGTTGAAGAAGGTCCATGGAGATGTAGCCTAGGAGGGGTGAACTTCGTTATCATCCATTGTGTTATGGGTATGCAGTGTGTTATTTATCTGCATTTCATTTGTTGTACATGAGTTTTTAAAAGTTAATTAAATCATAATTTGATCATCAAAGACACATAAAACTTGACACATAACCCCCTTCACAAGAGGTTAACTTGAGACGATCTTAATTACACATTTTTAATACTTATGAGGGAGCTAGCATTGATCAGCTGCAAGGGTCACGCATATTTTTCTGATGTCGCAGATTAGGGCCACGCAGGTTTTCCCAAAAAAATTGCGAGTATCACACAGGTTTTCCCAACACAGTTGCGTGGATCTTCATAATTAAAATCAACCTATGTAGGGGTTGGTGACCAATTTTTAGAGGCCGAGGTTTGATTGTAGAGGGAGAGAATTTTCTCTCCAAATAATTTATGTCAGATTCTTGCTGATTAGATAGCCAACTGGGCTTCGAAAGATTGTACTTAGAAATAACTACTGCATAATAATTTAAACCCTCAACTGCTGCACTAGTTTTAAAACATTAGGTTTTTCTGGGGACTTTTGTCCAAAACAACTATGCCATATTGTGTGTGTGTGTGCTAGCATATTTCTCAGTTCCTATTTTTCTTCCGCAATTATTTTTTATGGTAAATAAATTTCATTGTGAATATTTTTCTATTTTTGTGTAAACAAAATAGACTACATAATTAATTTACCAGTTAGAAGAAATATCTCTAGTTTTGAGGGGAATTTTCACAAGTAAGTCCATGCTGGGTTTTCGGGCGAGAAATCCAATATCACTTCCCACAAAATTGGTGGGGGATGACACTGCAAGTAGAGAGTCAAAACCAAAAATAGGATCTTTCAAAACACCATTGGAATTTTGAGAAAGAGAGCCCATAAACAAGTCCTGAATTGAAATATTAGGGGCTCAGTCCTCAACTACTGTTCCCTCTATGTTGCGTGAAAAAGACCGAAAAAAAGAGGAACATGTGTGTGAGCCTAAATAAATACATGGGTTAATGCATCTATGTGATGTATTGGAAGACTCAACTTGACCTAAGGATCCGAGACAAACCTCAACGTCTTCTAAATTATGTATTCTGAGCATGGGAAGGAGAACAAGGGATTTTGAAATTACTTGAATTGTCATGTTATTGTTCCTTCTAATATGACGCTTGAACCAGCTATTTGAAGAGAAATTCTGAAAATCTTATTGTTGTCGAGATGTGCTTTGTAGACTACACTTTCCTCTAGCCCAAAATCACAAGGGACATTTGGAGAAAATAAGACCTGTCCTGTGACAGACCATAAAATGGAATGGAATCCTCAATAATAAATTTTTCATCGGATAGATGTTGAACCTGATATGAGGTCAATTTCAGCTGGAAACCCACCAAAAAATTGCAGTTTGACCAAAATCCAAGCCACTCGCTTTTCCAGTGTGACCAAGACAAATTTATCCATGAAAAAAAATCTCCAATGGAATTTCCAATGGCTTTAAGATCTAATCGCATCCAAAGTTTAGGTGGAAAACTAGGTTTCTTTACCCATATCAACATGCGAAAGAATGAAGAATGAAAGGCTGAAGAATGCCTTGGAAAAAACACCATTATACAAGAGATAAATGAAGAGAATGAGGATTCAATCGATAGGACTGAAACTCAGTCCACTTTTGCTGTTATGCCTATTGGATGGATAATACTAGGCATACGATCAGAATAAGTGCATTGAGGCAGAGAAGAATGCAAGATTTTAGCCACCAGAGGGCACTCCATCTGAAGTGCCTTAGGATGTCAGGGAGGCCACCAGGGCCATGAGAGAAATGCACATGGATGACTAAGTTTCTCATAGGATGAGAAAATATTTTAGTAGGGGATGATGATTAGGCTCATCAATAGGTATATTATAATGGTCATGATGTCATCCTCCAACTTATTAGACTATCTATTTCTCACATTTATTTACATTTTTAGTTATATTATGCTTAGTGAGAAGGGTAAAAGTCTTTGTCATATCTTGTAGCCTAATGTGGTTTAGTTGCAGAAAATGGAGCTTTTTTGAGATATTTTCCATGCAGGGGCTCAAAGTAAACACATAGAGAAAAGTAGACAAGAAGGAGATAATCTAGGAGGTTATTGACCTTCTTTATTCCCTCAATCATCCCAATATCACAACACTCTCTCTCTCATCAGCTTGAAATCATTTCCAACCAAACCACTATGAGTGCAAGTGGAGTAATGAGAAACAAGATCCACCATCCTCGAGTTGAAGGAGACAAAAATTGCTATTTTATAGGGAGATTCTAGCAACTACGATCTTTTATAAATAAACAACAAGAAGAGATCATTAGTATTCAAGTTTTGTTTTAAGCTAGGTAGCTATTGAGCTCGAGAACTTGATACTATTATTGTGAGTGTTATTTGATGTATTATACCTTTTGTTTGACGATAATGAGAAGCTTCTTATTGAGTTATTACTAAGTTAGTTCCAGAGGGCTGAGAATATTGGGTTTGGGCCCAACCTAGTAGCTTAGGTTCCTCTTTTGTATTTGTATTTATTTCAGTTTCAAGTATTTTTTAGTTTCTTTCATTTCAGTAGAAAATAATCCATCAAGACATGTGGCTGCTTCCTCTACTTCACCTCTCTTGTGGGAGCATGAGTGGAAGAATTCACAACCACAACCCAAAATCATTATGTTTATGATTTGTTGGAAAAATATTGGTGTTAGTTACCTTGTTTTTCATATGCTTTTTGTAGCTTAGAAGTTTTTTTGTTAATTAGATTAGATTTTTGGCATAATTAGATAACATTTAAATTCAACTCATCTTTTCCACTATAAGTTGTCTCATTTTGTCAATGATAAATGGATTTATGCATGTGATGACTATAGGGTTGTGTGGATTTGTAGGAAATGGCACCTTCACCACTTCCATATTGAACTCCTTCACCTTCCCTTATTAACCCTAAATTTTTTCCCAAAAATTCTGTTTCATCAAATCATTTCCCTAGGATCACTGAGAGCATTCATCCTAGTGAAAAATAGGCCTTTGAGAGGATATGAGCTTGTGTAGGGACATAGGCCATCTTTCCCTCATTTACCAAAACTTACATCCACCTTTCCATACCCTTAACCCATCATTTTCACCTTCAAAAACCTCTCAAAAACACTCCTATAGCATTACAAGTCCTCCTGTAGTAATACAGGGTTCCTGTAGCAGCCACCTGTAGCACACATGTAGGACCATTCTCCTTCAATAGTTTTGATCCCCACTACAACTTTGAATTAGTCTAGATGAATGTTGACCCCAAACTGTGATGTCATGATCAAGGGAAGCTCCTAGGCCACTCCAAACCTTCCTTTCTTTCACTGAAAAACCAAAATATAATTAGTTTCATTATCATAGATTTGGTACAAGAAGAATGCTGATTTACATGAAAATGTGAGCTAGTTATATGGTACATGAAATTCAGAATTATAGTTTGATAGGTTTTGCAAGAGAGATTAAATTATTTTTTGCAAGTAGAGGAGGTAGATTGATGAATGATGCAAGATAACATAACTTCCTTTCTGTAAGTAGTCCAGGTCCTATCCTTTCATGAATTGATTAAATAACCTTTACAAGTTGAAGTCAATGAAATTTTCCTTTTCATAGTTAGACATAGTTTTTAGTTGTATCTTCATTAGCAATTTTTCCTTCTAATTCAGCAAGAGGAATGGTCTCGGAGAATTTTTTATCAAATATCCTAGTGGAGGGTGGCATGAGTAGAATCCCATCTACTGTGTGTATAAAACTGGAACCTCTAAGTTTGTACAAACCCGCGTTTGATAAATATATTTAAGTAGCCCTTGGGAGTTGTAGCAATCTTGGTGCAATACCAGGGCTCACCAAAGAGAACTCGAATGATTAATTTGCAGGGCTTGTAAAATAGATTCAGGGGTTATAAAGAACAAGCATTCATCATTTCTAGCCACAATTTCCCTCTAGCTAGGTAGGTATTCATTCTCGCACTAGGTAATAAACTCAAGGAAATAATAAGTCTTGGGGGAAACAAATTGTGGAAACATGGAATCCTAAAAGCTGAATTCATCACTAACATCTTTGAATTTCTGGAATGCCCAATTGTGGAGCTCATACAAATCAAATTCACATTTGGTTTCAATGATTTTAAAACTGGTGTCTAGCAGAAGAAATTCATCTAGTTTAGGGATTGGAGGAAGCATAGGGTTTTCAACAGAGGTCTTGGCTTTTCCTTTGTGACTAGCCATTTCAAATTAAAATATAAAAAATGATTAATAATCCCCATAATTTTCTAACTAATTGAAGTGGTCAACTGTATAATTCTAATACCTTCTGTAGTTGAGAATATGTGCAAAACTAGAGAAATGAAGGAAAAAGATAGGGGAATGGAGGATAAATGAATTATTATATAATTTGAAATAATTTTTATTGGTGTTAATGTTCGGCGCACCACCAATTAAGTATCAAGACATTAGCTGGATGAAATAAATGAGCACAATAATTAATTTACTAAATTTATTGGAAAGACGGAGGGGGTCATTTTTTTAGTTGTGGTGGCAAAGGTGCCAAGTTTCCATAGGTGTTAGCAGCGAGAGAGAGTGGAGGGAAGGAATTTTGCGTCGGGGGTGGAGGGGGGTGGGGGGGGAGGGGGGGTTGGGTTGGGGGGGGGGGTCTCGCAATGCTTATGAGCTCGACGCACCGTAGTGGGTGGTTTCTATGAAACCATTTTACCCCCCCTCCCCCCCCTTCCCCCCCTTTCTTTAATTGTCGGGAGTGTGGGGGGGTCCCACAATACTTTATTATGCAATGATTTGAGCGGAGATAGTCCGCAACGTTGATAAGTGTTCGAAAGAAAACTCCTTTGGCGACTTTATTAAAAAACATTTAAACTAAGTTTATTTGTGACAAAATTTATTTAAAGCAACATTTATAAAGAATATTACCACTTTATTTACGAAGTAAAAAAATTAAAATTATTTTTTGTTTTGTTTTGAATACCATACAATCTAGGAATAAATTACATAGGTGAAAAAAAGTTACAACATCAGCTCCATCTAGGGACTACTTCCCCCTACGGGCATGCAGATAAGCCACATGCGTTCTCCTTAGTCTATGAAGTCATTGCTGTAGAAGATCACACCTGCTTTTGAAAAATAAATCACACCGACTATTTGCAAAGATAATGAAAAGGACTTATTCAGTACTGAATATAATGTTTCAAATATTTCCCATTAACTATCAATGAGAAGTATTGTCCCTATAAGTTCTGAAAAATTAATGTATACCTTTGATTTCTGCAATTTTAAATTGTCCTAACCATATATTATCAAAATTTCCATTCTTTTATTTCTCTTCTAGTATTTCATTCCATCTTAAAACTAATTCTCCTTGTCTTAAATATATTTCTATGAATTTTCTGTAAACAAACTCTTCATCTTATCTTGATACTGTAGGAGCTTGTGTTGAAATTTTTCTCTATATCAATTTAATTCAATGATCTTGTTTATTCCTTTTTATAAATCATCAATTTCCTCATAAGAATCCCGTAAGAGCTTCATAACTGGAGATTTCAATTGGGTAGGGAAAATAACTTCAGTTCCATAAAAAAGTTGAAAAGGATATTTACCAGTAGCTCTTTGGGTGAAACTCTATTTTCCAAGTCTGCATACTTCAAATGATTATCCCAATTTATTTTATGATTTTCTAACACCTTCTTAATGACTTTAGTCATAATTTTGTTTGATGACTCTCCTATTCCATTGCCTTGTGGATAATAAGGTGTAGAGTGATGTAATGAAAATTGATACTTTTGACAAAACTCAATCATTTTGAAGGAACTAAAAGCTTGAGAATTATCTGTAACTATTTGTCTTGGGCAACCAAATCTGGACAAAATGTTCTCTTAAATAAATTTCATGACCACACAATCAGTTGCATTTCTAACAGGAATAGCCTTAACCCGTTTTTTGAAATAATCAGTTGTTGCCAAGATCCATCTATGCTGATTACTAGAAGAAGGAATTATTTCATGAATCAAATCTAGACCCCATTGTAAAAAAGGAGCTTCAGCTAGGACTGGAATAAGAGGGTGGGAATTTGTTTACCTGCAAATATTTGGAAAGGAGTACAACTCCGTAATTTTATACCAACTTGGGAAAACAGTCTAGGTCAATAGAATATTTCTCTCAATATTTTGTGTTCATTTTCTTTCCATGCATAGTTACCTCCACACACTCCATGAAACTTCTCAATTATACCCTTTGTTTCACTTTAAGTAAAAAATAACAAGAGAATGTTTAATGGGTCCTTCCAATACATATTTTCATTAAGTATACAATACTTCATTGCTCTGAGCTTAAGAAATATTCATTTATTTCTATTGAACTCAAAAGGATATTAAAAATATCTAAAAAAATGTACAATGTCTTTATAACATTCTGATAGTAAAAATTTCTCATCGATATGCAAAGTGAGTGGAGATGGCACTCAACTAGGAGAAGGTTCTTGTGGATTTTTCTCCTTCTGAAATTTACATAATTGAATTTATGCCCAGAACTTTACAATTTGATTCTGCTAATAGTTTAGCCAATCCTTGTTCTTTAACAAACGTTGATGGTTTGATATCTAAGTCAAACTCCAAGATTTTGGCTATCCACCTTCCTCTTTTCCCATTTGTATTAGGTTGAGTTAGCACTGTTTTTACTGCATTGTTTGGTACAAAATCTACTACTGGAGAATGAAGCACATAAATTCTAAAATCTTTCAAAGCTTGAACAAAAGCATATGCTTTTCTTTTTCAATGATATTATACTTTAGTTCTGCATGCCTCATAACTTTGATAAATAAAGAAATTGGTTGTTCATAGTGATCTTCATTTTTATTTAAGAATATTGCTGCTATTGTACTATATGAGGTAAAATAAAAAACATTGAAAGGCGTGAATACTTTGGATTGGCAAATACATGTGATTCTATAAGTTCCTTTTTGATTTGTGAAAAGGAAAATCTAGCCGGTGCATTCCATTTTACTTCATGATTCTTTTTAAGCATATCAATAATATCTTTTACACACTACATAATTAGGTATAAATCTTCTCAAAAAATTAATTTTCCCTAAAAATGCTTATATTTATTTCTTTGTTCTGGGAAAATGATTAAATGAACAACTAATACTATTTTGGATCAATTGTGAATCCCTCCTTTGAAATAATATGACCGAGCAATTTTCCTTCTTTTAAAGAAAAGTCTAATTTGTTGGGATTACGATAAATCCCAATTTTTCTGCATCTCTAAAAAACTTTCTTCAAATGTTTTATATGTTTTTCATAATATTTTGAAAATACAGTCAAATCATCAAGGTAAATTACTATGAATTTATTTACCTTACCAAAAAATGGCAAGTCCATGGCTCTATGAAATGTTTCCCCATCATTTATTAGGTCAAATGGCATCTTAGCATACAAGAAGGTACCCTATGGTGTTGTAAAACATGTCTTTTCTTTGTCATCTTCACTAACCAATATCTGATTGTATAAAAAAAAAACTACTTAACATTGAAACCCTGCTAGAGCATGTTACTCTCTGGAGAAATTGATCCATCTTTGGGAGTGTACAATTATCCTTCAATGACAACCTATTTAGATTTCTAAAATCAACACACAGTTTGATTTCTCCCTTATTTTTCATGACATGAACTAGATTGGCTATCCATTTAGAATATCTTAAAGGAAAAAATGATTTTTTCATCAAGTAGTTTCTTTACTTCATTTTTCTTTTATTGGTAGCATAATTTTATTTATCCTCAATTTCTATTGAAATGGTTTGGCTCCCAGTTTTAAAGGAATTTTATGTTCAATAACAAATGTATCATAAGTCTTCAAATATTCATATTTCCATGCAAAAACATCTTTGAATTCCTTAAATAAGTGAACATATTTTTCTTTAATATCTTGAGGTAGTGTTGTTGAGAGTTTAACATTTCTAACCTCTTCATTTGTTCCAATGTTGCAGTCTTATACATAATCTTGTTGTGAATTTAGAATTGAAGGTTTTACAACATCTTTATGATCAAACGGTTTTTCCAGAGGCACTAATCCTTTAGGAATGTGATTATTGGATAACTGAATAATCTCATGGTCAAGTATTTTTTGTTTGAAATATGTTTCCGAATCAACAACACTTTCATTGATTGTTTCATTTTTTTCTTCATTAATACGTAGGAAAGAAAATTTCTCAATAGCTTGCATAAAATTTTTCAATTGCTCAATTTTTTTATATATTATCAACGATTGAATGTCTGCACCTAACCTCAATCTGGTATTGCAACTGAAAATATTCTAGAACTTTAAAAGTGCTTGTAGAAACTGTTAAAGAGTCTTCTTGCATGTTATATTCTCTTGGTATAGCCTCAATATTAAAATCCTAAAAATAATTCTCTAAACAATCCCATTGTCATTTCTATAAGATTTTAATCTAGGATGTTTTGTCTAACAAAGATTTATAACTTGCTTCACTACTAATTTTGAATCACCAAATACTGATAATATTTGAACTTTAATTTTCTTGGCCAATTCCAATCCTAGTATCAAAGCCTCATTTTCTGCTACATTATTTGTAACCTCAAAGTCTAGTTTGAAAGATTGAGTGATAATTTTCCTTTTAGGTGAAATCAAACAATCCCAACTCTAGATCCTTCTCTGGAAAAAGCTCCATCAAAATACATCTTCCATAAATCATTCTTTGAAGACTAAGGAATATTTAGAGTGTCTTCAATTATGTTCTATACATTACATTCATCATTTACAGCTCAAAATGAAACACCCCAAATATTGATCCATAATATATAGGTTGGGTGCCATTTTTGTACTTAATTCCTA
>JAXQQM020060279.1:0-43899 GCA_034641835.2 Pinus albicaulis
TGCATTGAATTGCCTTAAATTTTCAAACTTCGGCCATTTTTTATTAAAGGGAATGTAATTGTTTTTGTTTATAGAGATGACTGAATACAAAAGAGTTGAATAAATATTACTAGAATTCCTCTACTTTGTTTCTCACTCTATGTGTGTGTGTGAATGTTATTTCCACAATTTCATTCTTTGTGTTGTGGGGGAAACACATCCTCTGTTGTTTTATTTCCAATTTCCAAAAATTTTGTGAAGTATTGGGATTTACATTGAATTTGAGTAAAAACTGTTTTCTCCTTTATAGAACAATGAGAACTCTAACTATAGTTTCCACCCCTCGTTTTCCCATCTTCTCCTAACAGCATGAAATTTTGTGACGTATTCAGATTTTACATTGAAGTTGAGTTAAAAAATATTTCTCCTTTATAGAACTTTATACAACAGTGAGAAAGAAAGGCTTCTTATTCTTATTTAGACATTATCATCTTGACCGTAATAATAGCACTACCATTCTCAAGAAACTAAACCTAAGTACTCGCACGCCTTTAACTGTAATAATAGCACTACCATTCTCAAGAAACTAAACCTAAGTACTCGCACGCCTTTCATTCTTGATTATGCCCTTGAATCTACCATTATTGATGCTTTTTTCCTCTGAAAAAATGGCTTACTAGAAAGAGAAGGTGAACCAGGAATAATTAGTAGTAGCCAATAAAGCTATTTGGGAACCAAATTTCTGTTGGGCTGAAGAGAGTGGAATGTTGTACCCTCAGAATGAATGAACGAATGTTGTGGGAATGCTACCATGAGATATTTAATGAGAAGGGAGTCGTGTATTACATTATCTCTTTGTCTAATCTCATTACCATTACAAATTACTCATAGCTGATAAAATCTGTAGAGAGCTCTTCGGTTTTCAGATCCATGAGATGACAGATAATTACCCATTGATGAATACTAACTCTCAGTGATTTCTACAGATAAAATATCACACTGCAAACTCTAATCAAATTCTATATCTCAATCAAATATGTTACATACATATTTATACAAGCAATAGTCTCAAGATAGGAATTCTATCTTAGAGAAACTATATTCTAGCTACTTCCTATTATGTAGGAACAAACTCCTCAAATAGAGAATTACAACCATAGACAAGTAGGAATTAATTATTTCTAACTCCCCCCCTTAATGACTACTTGTCATGATGTTAATTCAAAAAGTCTAGTTGTGGTCAAACATAATAGAGAATCTGTCGACGTCCATATAAAATAGAAACCATCCACCGGAATGCATGGGTACCAACCGCTGCAACCACTAGTCCTGTAGGATGTCCTTCGCATACATGATTTTGTTGACCATCATCACTACATATATGTACCTACAAATCCACCACCATCGGGCGAATTGCATGTGCAGAATCTCCTAAAACGCAATCTGCTTCTCTGAGACAGATCCGCAACTTCTCAGATTTGAAACTCCCGCAGATCTTCCAGTGAAGGTGAGGCTTCCCGCGGATCTTCCACTGAAGGTAAGGTGGCGCCTTTCCGTGAGAAAAATCCACGCGCAGAACAAAAACTTTGCAAAGTAAAAACTTGACGCGGGTTTATCGTGTGCTTCTGCGCTAATCCCGTGATTTGGCGCATTAGCGCGAGAATGTACTGAACAGTTGCGCCAATTGCGCTTCTCCGCGCGACTGTCAGCGAAGAAAGCATGCCAACTCCCTTCTGCTCAGAGATTAATGAATCATCTGAGACCGTGAGCCAGGCATTACTGCAGTCCACCTGCTCTCCCGAGCACAAAGCTCTCATGTACACGCAGCCACAAGGAATTTTTTAGCCACAAAGGCTCTATAGGTGGTTTCTGGCTCACCACAAACCATTACAAAGTGGTTTTAAGATCACCACGAACTTTCAAATGCCTTTACAAGGCTTACATTCCATACTTCAACATTTTGGAGTTTCTAAGTACACATAATGACCATTACAACAACCATCTAGACTTGCTTATAACATGCTAGGGAGTCTATTCCACAAACCACACTATCTAAAACAAACATTTACTTTGTTTTCCACCATAAACGTTGTTGTTGCTCCTTTACCTCATCTTTTCATTGTTCACATCTTGGGCATCTTTGTTGTTATCAAGTAAATTCTTGGAACTCCACGTTTCACCTGTCATTTGTTAGAGTAGCTAATTCTAACAAAATAACTTTACCTACATTGAGTTAGCTAGGCTCAATAAGGCTCAATGATCTTTAAGCATGATTCCAAGAAACTAAATAAAACATGAACTCTTCACATTAATTTATTTTTCTTCCCAAAGATGATTATTTCCCAAGCATACCAGTAACCATTCCAATGATACCTGTGAGGGGTCCACTGATAAAGAAACCGGAACATAGGCACTCACAGCCACACAAAGAGAACACAATTTTCCCTTCAAGAAAATTAATCCAGGACTCCACGGTCCAATCCTCCGTCACGTTTCAGTATCCAATTCTGCCGGCATCGCAATGTAATGCCACTTCCCCTATTCACAGTATCAAGGCTAGTCACTGTTTTCAAGCATGCCTCCTCATGCCTGCTAACAATCTGCAACACGATCTCGATCATCCTCCAATCTCTGATGTAGCTCTAATTGATGTCGTTTTCACTGTCATGTGTTCATCATATCCTGCAAATTTGTTTAGTGTTGGAAAGACCAGTTCCAACACACACTCAAAATTGTGACAATAGTTGGTCACACTAATGTCACTTCAATTACAACCAGTTTCATTGTCATGACAGTTAATCAATACATTACAAATTTTAAAAAACATCATCAGAGAATTAAATAGCATAAACTATTCCCTTTTGTGTATATCGAAAGAGATGCAGCAAGGGGAGTAACACGCGAGCCATTTTTTAATGATCTATAGCTGATACCATGGCTGCTCCAATAAATTTTTCCCTGATATCCTCTTATATAGAAGAACACTAGAATGCTCAACAACTTTATGAAAGCTAAAAAATAAAATAAACTCCCAAATCCAACTTATCCCATGTTAAAACCATCCTCAAGAAATTCTGATCTTCTGGGTATATTGCGTAATAAAGAAAATACCTTTTTTACCGTCCAAACAAGTCTTCATTTCCAAGCATTCTTAGAGGTCATTGAGACTGATGAATTCTCAGTTTCAACTGCCGCGTTTGCCATACTGCAAAACGCCTTCTTGCTTTCAGAATCGTTAGAATAGGCCACTTGTGGTTCGTTTCAGGCAATATCAGAAAGGAATTCTAAGCTACTGGTATCCTTTTCTCCAACTGATGCTCTCTTGCACGCTACATTCCCTTGCAGCGAACTCCATTGTAGTGCTCCTTTGCTCACAACGTCAACAAATAATTGACTTCGATATTGTCAATCTGATCTACATGTCTGGATTCAAGATCCAAAATTTGGCTGCTGATTATGAACTCATTCCGTGTGGCAGGCACGAGTCCCTGAGCATAAAAACTCACGTTCCAGCTTTTAGCGTGGCTTAGTGCTACAGTAGCTGCAACTGGCGTCGTCGTAGTCCTGGGGATCTTGGGATTTATAACTGACGCCGCTTCCATAGGTTCGTAGAAAGCCGACTTTTCCAACTCCATATGCTCTTCTGCTCTGCCCTCCATCGATCCTCGCAGAAAAGAGAAAATACACAAAGAACAAGCCACACAACACGATAGGGTTAGTCCAGGAAGGGATCATTTCTGGTTGTGGATGGACGCGTTCAGGCTTGGCAAGCTCCAAAGCCAGAGCTCAAGCTTTCCCTTCATACACAATCAATCTGTTGTTGGAATTTGCAGATCCACCCTACAAATCGCGGAGAAAATCAAACTTTACTTTCCATTATCTGTGGTGTGGGAGGCAACATGACCAAGACAGTTCTTCTGTTAAAGCCGGGGTGTGGCAGTCTTCAGCGAAGTTCACAGCCTCCTTGACACAGAGCTTGTGCCATTAGATAAAAACGCAGCCATATCAATTCTGGATCCACATGCCACACAAACAGAAACAGATCCACATCTCGCAATGTGTAGATATTGATCCATTCAGGCCGACGTTAATGCAAGGTCATCCATGGGCATTGAAATCTGCGGCTTCTTGGGAAATTCATTGACACCTGCTACCTATCCATATGTAGAATCTTCTTGGATTCTTCTATGAAATTTCATTCACTTTGATTTGCGCTTCATAATATTTTCTTCTGAAGCCTCGACCGTGAGGGAGCCAACACCGCCAGCTCACGTAGTGACGCTGCCCACCAGTCGATCACAGCAATAGATTTCTCGAATTCTTGTACGTTGTCATACCTCAAACGTCACAGCTAAACCTCCAACTTACATTCACCTAACAACAACGCTCCAGCTTCGGAAAATCGCTTACCGATGTTCCAAGATGGACAAACAAAAATTTAATAAAACTAATACAAATACAGTTATATATTTTCCTATGCCCAGGAAGGGCCAGAGGCCCTTACGGGCTCTGAAGCTCTGATACCAAGATAAAATATCACACTGCAAACTCTAATCAAATTCTATATCTCAATCAAAGATGTTACATACATATTTATACAAGCAATAGTCTCAAGATAAGAATTCTATCTTGGACGTACAGTAATGTGGTTGAGAGATTCTCTAAACCACACACTAAACTAGGAGAAACTATATTCTAGCTACTTCCTATTATGTAGGAACAAACTCCTCAAATAGAGAATTACAACCATAGACAAGTAGGAATTAATTATTTCTAACTTCTACAAATTTTATGTTACAAAGAAAAATATTTAGCAATCTCTGCTAATAAAGTCAGTGCTACCAATAATAAGAAGACTCAGGATTACCTGATTCAAAATGTGATACCTGGGAAAAGTTGCGGAACATTATGACCAAGCATCACATGCCTAAACATAGAAACAAACATCAAACTCAAAGATGAGATAGTAAGGGATTTTTTTAGAATTTAATCTTAAAACCCTAATTTGTGGACCATGAAAGGAGAAATTCTAAGAAAATAACCTTTAAAATGCCATCAAATGGGAACTGTTTAGACTTGTAATAATATATATAATTGTAGTTTTTCTTAGAATACTGAATTTGAGGCATTTTTCCTTCCTATGAAATAATAAAGAAAACCCTAAATCTTCTAAGTGTTATAAAAGGAACACATTTTAAATATAACGCGAGATCAAACAAGTGAGCCTGCAAAAGCAAAATCCAGAGGAAAAAAAAATGTGAAAATGGTGAAAGACTATATCCTACATAATTTTGCAGACGAGATTCCCATATACGTGATAGAAATCGTTTGTAACAAATGGGAATGGTCATTGGTTTCATTTCAAACGGGCATACATTGCAAAAGGTGAAGAGACATACGTTTCAAAAGGTGAAAAAATCATGTCACGTTGCATGTTTATATGTTTTTTATTTATTTATTATACTGAGTCCCCTAGCAAATTTTTAATCATAATTTCGTAAAGAATTATTTTAAATAGGATTAGAACATTTTTTAATCATAATTTCGTAAAGAATTATTTTAAATAGGATTAGAACATTGGATTTAGCTATGCAATGAAGTTATTTTTTAGAACTACAATCTAGTTAATGGAGAAGAAACTATGGATATGGATTTAGATATGGAAGGAACCTGTTCTTGAGAATTACTTTGATAGATTGAGAGGAAACTATGAAAATATACAACATCTTTTACTCTTAATGAGAGAATTAGAATTTGTAATTAGAAAAAAGATTAATCTATTGGCTTTCTATAGGGATTCCTATCAACTTAATTAATTAATTTTAAATAAGATTTTGAAACAAAATAATAAGAAATATAAATTACTATTTCAAATTAATTTGTGCCTAAACTATTATTTGTATTTTATATATTTCAGGTCTTTATATACAAAAATATTTTGCAACTACATATTTATTAATTTAAAACTACATATTTATTAATTAATTTCATTAAATTTATTTGTTACTTAATTATAAATTCAAAATATTATAATTATAAATATGAATCATAATTATTTAAATTTATTTTATGACATGTGAATATTATGTTTTTTTTCTCTTGAATTTATTTTTAATTTTATTAATAAAAATAAAATTACAATATAAGAAATTGAATGGAATGTTACATTATAACAAATTAAATGTTTTATTTTTGCCTAAGAGTTAGTCTTGCTTGAATGAAAACTTTTCCCCTTACTCACCATGAGCCCATAATTTCAAGTGGCATCGAGTGGCATGGTTTTCCTTGAATAAAGGTGGTGAGCACGGTTGGAATTTCAATATAGACTCACCCTTTAAATTTTGTGGTTTTCACACTTCTCCACTAGTTTTCACATTTTGAAAGATCTTGATGATTTTGTAAATTTGTAATTGTATTTGATAGACAAATCACCAAATAATGAGTAATTTTCCCCAACAATTCCATCCCTATTGTCATTACTAATTTGATAACTAAATTATGATGAATTTTCTATTATTAAAAAAAACAAATGACTAAATTTACAATTTTATTATTTATTTTTACATTTATTAATTTCTCCAATTATATTTATTAAATTTAAGATACCATTTGAATACAATTTATTATTACTTGTTTTATTATTATTATGTTAAAAAAATAAAAATAAAACACTTATCATAATGCGCATATCAGTTCCACCCTGCACTGCTAAAACACATATACCTAACTGGAACCGTTTTTTAAAATCCTTTTGAGCATCTAACAAAAGCATGCATCTGATTTTTTATTTTTAATACTTTCCTCGAGTAAGAAAAGTTGAAGGTCCACATCCAAATAAATAAACAAACTGTGGTGACAGATTGGTTTATGGGGCTCTACCTTGTTGCTATATGTTCCATATTTGAATTTGATTGCTACTTGCTAGTTGGTAAAGATGGTGACTTTAATACCCAACTAAAGCCACAAGGGAGAAGGGTACTATCACATAGGCAAAGACATGAGATGATGGTGGTCTTAATATTGTCTTATTATCAAAGTTAGGGAGGACAATCATCTTAATACTATGTTAGTATTATTGCGACGGAGGATTGTGATTTTAGTATCAGAGTATCACTACCAACTTAAGGCCACGAGGGAGGAGGGTACTATCATATAGGGCAAAGGCATGAGATGATGGTGGTCTTAATATTATCTTATTACCCAAGTGAGGGAGGACAGTCATCTTAATACTATGTTAGTACCATTGTGATGATGATGGTGGTCTTAATATTGTCTTATTACCAAAGTGGGGGAGGACAGTCATCTTAATACTATGTTAGTAGCATTGTGATGGATGATTGCGATCTTAGTATCACAGTACCACTGGCTATAGCTATGGTAGTACCAAAATGAGGAAGGATGGTATGGTATGCATACGTTAATTGACCAAGCATTTTATTCAGGTAAATTCTTACTAACTTCATTTATTTATATCACAATTCGTGTATATGCACAATTATTCATAATGAACATTAAAAAGATGAGGGTATTTATATAAATGAATTTATTTATATGAACGCAATTAAAACATATTTAAAAAGATGAGGTTATTTATACTTATTTATATGAATTTATTCATTTTTCATGGAGTTGAATTCATTTTTTATTCAAAAATATATTTTAGATAACAAAAAAATCACATTTTTCTTGAAATTATTTTGCTGAATTTCATGAAAAAGTCTATTTCATCTATAATTTAGACTACTACTTTAAACCCTCTACTCTCACTACTACTAAAATTATTCCATACACATTAAATCAAGGTTTTAATAAAATGAAAAATTAAATTATTTTTATATAAAAAGATATGAAATGTATATAATACCAGGTTAGATCCATCTTAATTCTGCATTTATCAAGTTTTTCATGGAGTTGAATTCATTTTTTATTCAAAAATATATTTTAGATAACAAAAAAATCACATTTTTCTTGAAATTATTTTGCTGAATTTCATGAAAAAGTCTATTTCATCTATAATTTAGACTACTACTTTAAACCCTCTACTCTCACTACTACTAAAATTATTCCATACACATTAAGTCAAGGTTTTAATAAAATGAAAAATTAAATTATTTTTATATAAAAAGATATGAAATGTATATAATACCAGGTTAGATCCATCTTAATTCTGCATTTATCAAGTTTTGAGAGTGATCAAAACTATTTTCACTCCTCAAACTCATTCCTGGACTTATAACCTTCTGCTTCAGCCCCAGTAGCATAGCAGGTTCCATCAACTTCAGTCCCCTGACTCTTACTCTTCACCATCATCCTAAAAACTAAGGATTTGTCTTCTAGTTTTATTTATAAGAAAAGAACCAGTTTACAAGAACAAATATATCAAGTTTTGAGAGGGATCAAATCTATTTTCACTGCAAAAGAAACTTTCACCTTAAAAAATTTAATTCCTTTCTATTTATAAATATTTATAATAATAATTTCATTTATATAGTATTTTGCTAATTTTCATCAAGAAAAACTGGCCTAAGTTCAACTTCATTTCCATCCTGTTTTTTGCTTATTGAATACAAAAACACACCTACATTATATCCTGGATTTTAACCAGGAATATCAAGAAAACGCACTTACAGCTGGTTAAGCATTTCTATATATGACTCCAGGATTTTAACCAGGAATATTAAGAAACATCCGTATTTTCTGAATACTTCTCAAGGATATTCGTTCAACAGTTTTCGAAATCATTTAAGCATCCTAACAATTGCATGGAAAATTCTTCAAAATCATTTAAGCATCCTATCAATTCCATGTAACAGTTTTCAAAATCATTTAAACATCTAATTCTTTTCAACTTAGTCGGAGTAAGAAGGGCTGGAGGTCCACATCCAAATAACCAGTTACCAAACTATCGGGACGGATTAGTTTGCGTGGTTCTACTTTGCTACAATATGCAGGATGATTATCAGGTAGATTTCCATGTAGAAACCCACACCAAAGGGGTACAACCCCATTTCAGTACCAGTCGATGATCACCCACCAATTCTACTTCATAGCATCCTCTGCCCATATTGTGCAGAGTATATTTTGCATACAACATATTGTCGTTGCTTATACTACCTTCACCATAACCACACTCGAGAGGGAGGTCAACAACGTTGGATTTTCTGGTATCAGGTGGGCTACTCACAATTCTCCTAGCCATGGCCGGTCCAAAGAAGAAGTGTTCCACCATTGCTCTTGCAAGCCCATGCTGTGGGAGTCCAGCTTCAAGCGAGTCGAAAATGGTGCACAGCTCCTCCAGAGAACGAGAGAAGCTCTCCATGAAGTTGGCCCTGGTTCCCTCTACGCCGTGTGGGCCCGTAGCGAGCGTAACGGCCTCGGGTTTCAAGTGGCGTGCGGCCACCAGGAATTCCATCAACTCCGATTTATTTCGCAGATTAACCATGTGAGGCAACTGCCATATGCAATTCACTATTACAATCTCCCCCTCACGAGACGGCAGGTGTCCCTCTTTCAGCCCTTTCAAATCCATTTCCTCGAACGAAAATAATATTCCCACGGAGCTTGCGTAATCGGAGAGCCTTCTTGCAGTGTGCCGGCCAGAATAAACCACACATTCTTCCTCCTCCTCTTCCCATTTGATTGCTGTGATTCTCAAATGACCAACACCTGCATAATTTCCATTATTCCTCAGGGCTTCCATTAATGGCGGCCATTGCATGCCCTCCATTATATCGAAGTCGATAATATGGATTCCCACATTATTTGCACCGCCGGCGGCCGCTACTGCTTCCAGAATGCATTGGTTAGCAGTGAAGTGAGGTATTTGTGTGTAAGGATAAGCTACATGCAGCAGCTTTAAAGCTCCCAGAAAATGGTCCTTACTGCTCCTGTCATTGGGCTCCAAATGAGGTAGGGAATTGACCTTAGAATGAAGTAGAGCAAGAGCATGATAGAGATAGTAAGCCACTCTCTCCATGGTGGAGCCTGTGGGAGAAACCAACTCTTGCAACCTGCACAGTACGACCTCCACTACATCTTGTGCTTGCTGGGACAATGCCTCTGCGCACGCTGTCAAGAGATGTAGGAGCCTCAAACCTTTGTATTCCATCTCCTCAGGGGCGCCATGATCGACATTGACAGAGGGCGAGCCTGACTTGTTTGTGATCTGCAGCCGGATACTCATTGTTTATCGGGCATTGGAAGATGTTATCACCCCGAGGATCTTCCACGATGTTATTATTGTCATCTTGCACATCTATATCCATTAAATAATCTTCAATTGCCTGCATCTCTGTTGGCGACGATTTAATGGAGCAGCCATGGTTGTCATCAACGAGTAAATAATTCCATGGCGACCATTCCAAATCCACGTCCAACTCTTCTACTGCTGGCGAATTACTGAACACATGATCCCAATCTAATTGTTCAGAAAACCAGGATGTTCCACTTTGGGTGATTAAATGAAAATCATCCCATGACGACCATTGGGCTGCATCCAAATTCACGTCAAACTTTTCCACTGCTGGCGAATTACTATGGCAATCTACATTACTGAATACATGATCCCAATCTAATTGTTCAGAAAACCAGGATGTTCCACTTCCATCTTCCATGCTGCCCATTCTCGACACTGTCAAAGTTGAGCCTCCTGTTCTTAGATTCGATGCCAAAAGAAAGATATGCGAAAAAAAAAAAACTTGATGGCCGGAGATTCTGCAGCGATGAACTACTGATGATGTTATTATGGATTGATTGGTAGATAGAATTGCAACATACGGGACAATTATCGATTTATCGATCAACATAAAAGGTACCTAAGGACTTAGTCGAGGGAGATTTCTCGTAGGTCTGGTACTTGGTTAGGATTAATATGGTCACCATTCCGACACAGCGGAACAATGAGGTAACGGAGACGTGGACTTTCATCCGAAACGAAATTACTATTGGGACACCATCGCTTTTCCAGGCATCAACTATTTCGGTGCCATATATAGCTACGGAAATCACTAATTATTGGTGGGGATGCAAACTTGTCAGTATAAAAACCTATCAAACTTGGTGTACGGTGTTGTACCCACTCTATACTCTGCAGAGTTAGGGAATCACTAATTAATTTCTGACATAGTTGGTATATCAATTTATTACATATCTCTAAAAATATATATATATATAAAAGTGTAGTATTAATGAGAGTATTTATTTGAAGTTGTCTTTTTGTGTGTGACTTTTTGGATTTTCGAGATTCTGTAACAAGGGGAAAAATTTTAAGGTTGAATTTTGATTTTTGTTATTTAAATTGTTTTTTTAATTGTATATATGGATTTTTTAATTGTATATATGGATTCAGCACTCCAAAAATAACTTAGGGTACCTAGATTCTGCAAAGTTACCCATCAAACTTTTGTTTTCAATAAATTCTTACCCGATTTTAGAGAAATTAGACTTGAAAAATCCACCAGAAAAACCTTTAAAAAGTGACACTGAAAACAACTAATATCTATTTTATTTTCTTTATTTTTTAACTTTTGTTTTTTTTAAACTTAAGACAATCACCAATTAATTAGTTGATTATTTCAGTATGTCAACTTACTAATGATATCTAAAAACATACCTAAAACATACCTAAGTCTAAAAATATCTTTATAAAGTATAGTATTAATGAGAATATCTACATTAATTAATTATTTCAGTATCAATATATCACTTTAATAATGATATCTAAAAACATCTCTCTAAAACTCCAAAGTGTAGTATTAATGAAAATATCTACCTTTCCAACTTTTATTTTCATTTCATACCACATCATTGTTAAGACATCATCTCATCTACAAGCATCAAATATTTTGATACCAAATTTTGTTTTTTTAAAGCTACAAGAATCACCTATTAATTGGTGCAGATGTCAACTTATCATATATGTAAAGTATATAACCTTTTTCAATTTTTGGCTTTTAGTTTTCTTAAAAACTATGAAAATGACCAATTTATTTGGGTAACTCCACTTATTACTAATGTCTAAAACCAAAGCTTAGTATTAAAGTATTAACATATACTTTAAATCATTAAAATAATAAAAATATTAAATCATATTAAAAAGTGTTAATATTAAATTATTAAAAAATATTAATATTACATTATATTCAAATATAATCAAATTAAAATTAAAATATAATTAAATTAAAATATAATAGAATTAAAATTTAAAAAATAATAAAATATGACAAAAAATTTATTCAGTTTCTCATTTTGGTTAAATTAGCCGTTTTTTTCAATGGCTAGTTGGAGTTGTCCTTATCTGTTTAAATAAGTTTCTTGATCAGATTTCTCATCTTATCTTGATGATGAACAACACTGGCTGGTTGGAGACACGTCGACAAAATTTTCTTACATGTGATTTTCACCGAAAGTTATTATACACCATAGCTTAGTCTCAAAAGATATCTATAAAGTGTAATATTAATGAGAATCTCTACTTTTCAAATTTTTAATTTTTTGAAAAGCTAAGAGAATCAACAATTATCTGTGGGGAGTATTTGGTAAATCAACTTATTATTATTGTCTTAAAAACATAGTTAATTCTAAAAATGTGTATGTAAAATGTAGTATTAGTCATATCTACTTTTCCATTTTTTAAAAAAAATAAAAGAATCACCAACTAATATCTATAAATTAGAGTATTAATGAGAATATCTACCTTTCCAACTCTATGTGGAGGCTCAAGATAGATGTAATAATGTGTCCAATTTATAAGAAGAGACAAAAAGGTTGTGTTATTTTCTAGATTTGTAAACATAGTCAATAAAACATATCTATAAATTACAGTATTAATGAGAATATCTACCTTTCCATCTCCATATGAAGGGTCAAGATATATAGATGTAAGGTGTCCAATTTATAAGAAGAGAGAGAGGTTGTGTTATTTTCTAGATTTCTCAATGTGAAAACTGAGAAAATTGTTTGTTAATTTGTTTTAATCTAATTTTAATTTTTATAAATGAATATACTAGTATATTATTGTAATAAAATTCAAATAATAAATTATTTTTAAAATAAAATCAAAATATCTTATTTTTTATTAAATTATAAATTATTGTTGATGATGATGATGATAATTAATGTGCACTTGGAACGATATGGTTTATTGGACTTTAAGAGAGAAGTAGTTAACTAAGATTATTTAAATTTGTATTTTTGTGATGAAACAAGAAGGGAGAGAAGCATTCTGAGGTCATTGTAGTTTTGTTGACTGAACAAGTCAAGGAGGTTGGTAGTGGGGTAATATTTTTGGAAATAAGAACGAATGTGAGTAAGGGTCGAACAATCCAAGGGAAATTGTTTTTCATCTTCGACTCTCTTCATATCACTGAGGAGGCATATTATTTCATCCCAATGTACCCTAGGAAAAGACCAAGGCATGGTTTCACTCTAGAGTTCGTGAGAATTAGTTCTAATCCTAGTAATATTCATTCCCTTCTTAACATTGGTTAAGACAGAAAGGAAATTCTGGTTAGCAAACGTGGGGTTAATTACCTCCTTATAGTATCTTAACTTCCTTTTCTCCTCTAACATCTTATCACTCCACAACATATCCTTCGATATGGAAGAAATGATGTTTTTAATATTTCCTTATTCCCTAAGATGATCTCCTCCCTTATATCCTAATTGTCGAGCAAAGTCTTGGCATTCTTATGCCACCCTCGCATGAGTCGAAGGTGGTTTTGACTAGAGTTAGAAGAAAATTTTGGGAGCCTCTTGGCTTCCATGTTATACAACTTCTTCTTTTACATCAAATACCTAAACATAGTCGTGCATTCAATGCGATAAAGGATAAATTTAATGAAGAGAATAGGGTAAGGAGCATTACCTTTGATATTTGGGTTGTAGCTTATGAATTGATTTTCGATCATTTCAATCTTTCTCCATGAATATCTAGATAAGCTACAGTCCCACACCTCACATCCATATAAAATAAAAGGCGTGGAAAAATTATCAAAGAGGAGTTTTCTTTTACCCAAACCAAAAGATCAGTCGCTTTACAATTGTTTTCAAGCTCATAATAATATTTCCAGCCTCCTATAATCCTTTTCTCAATGTTATATTTTGAGTTTAACTGATGGTGAATGTCAATACCTAAATATTTGTAGGAAGGAACATTCTTTAAGTAATTGTCATCACCCATGGATGCGATTTATCCGGAAAAACTTGCTACACAAAATACCAATCGCAAAAGTCTCAAATCTATAAATGAAATCATCATAGGTGATATTTTTAGATTTAATAATCATAACTTTAGTCTTGTTAGTATTAATAGTCACACCCATCTTGGAACAGTAATCATGGATTGTTTTAAGCTACTTGTCGAGATCGTCAAGAATCTTGGCAAGAAGAATGATATCATCAAAATAAACAAGAAGAGTAATGACTATACCAAAAATCTTGTGTCCTTCACAACCAACAGCTTCTAAGCACTCATCAAGCTTGTTAATGTAGATGCCAAAAATGGTAGGGGATAGGGGACACCCTTTCTTAACACCAATATTGTATTTAATTTCAGTAGACCAACCCTCAGTGGTCTTAAGTTTGGAAATAACATTCTCGTATAATCTAATAACAACAACCCTTAACTCGAGAATAACCATTACCTCATCGAGCCTTTTCCATAACTTCTCTTGAGGAACAATGTAGAAATTTTTTCTTAAGTCAACAAAACAATAGAAGAGATCATTCTTATCATTACGACAATCCTAGGAAATGGTCCTAAGAGTGACAAAGTGGTCGATCATAGAGGTTCCTTCTAAAACCAACTTGCCGAGTGGTTATTTTACAATGGATTTCAAGCGAGGTGCTAATATTCTTTTCCAGAATGTGCCCATATAATTGGCTAAAATGTGGCTAATAATGATAGTCCCATAGTTAGAGGAAACATTTTTACCCCCAGTTTTAAATATAGGAATGATAAGGCTTTGCATCCACAGCTTAGGGAAGTCAATGTTTAACCAGCAAGTTAAGGATATGGTGCAAATGCGGGGTGAGGATGGACCTTCCAATTTTGAGAATTTAAGCTTGGTATCCTTCAATATCCCTAGTTTTCCCATTAGCAAGCTTCTTAGTCCCAGATTCCATGTCTTCCAAAGAAAAGGTATCTCTCTATAGGAGTGTTTTTAATGTTTCCCATGATGTTTGGAGAGTCATAGAGGTTCCCAAGATAGACATCCCATTCCTTTAAGGGGATCTGACTATTTTCTTTCGATTTACGGACAAGAATTTTCCTCCAAAACTTTCTAGGCTCAACTTTAGAGAGGTTAAGGAGATGATCTTTCCTCTTGTTAATATATTCTCTTTTTTTTCCTTTTTATAAGAGCTTTGTACACATTGATTTTTTCATCCTTAATAGTTTTGTTGAGAGCATCTCTAATCACTTTCATGGCATATTTACAATCATTACCATACCACGGATTGGAAGTCTGATTCTTCTTATTATATGATACCTCCTTAGAGAATTTGTTAATGGTAGTGGAGAGGATAGTAGTAAAATTGTGGTAGATGTGATCAATGTTGGCATTATATGTTAAGGAAACAAATTTCCTTGTTAAAACTTTTAAGAAGAGATTCATTTTACTTTTGTCAAAACACATGTGTCTTTGGCTCTCACCATTCTTGTGCATGTGGTTGATGTACATATCAAGGTTGAGGGTTATCGTTTAAGAGATCAAAATTAATAATATGGTGGAAAACATGAGTCTGAAAGATCACATAGTCCACAACATTGTTTTCGGCCCATGAATACAAGTCATCTACTAAAAAAAGGTCACTTATTAATCCCATTAAAAATAATCAAGTCTTGAAAACTTCAAAATTTAATTAGCTAATGTCTTTAAAATTTCTTTAGACTTTACTAACTAAAACTATTTATATAACTTAATAATTATTAAACAAACTTTTCATTTCAATTACTTCAACAAAATAATGGTTCTTAAAATTAATATTAGTTTTCAATAGATTTGAAAATAAATATATAATTTTTTAAATAAATAAATAAATAAAGTTTATCAAAATAAAAATTAAATTCAAATAAAAAAATGATAAACAACGTAGACTTAACATTATTTAATATTTTTAGTGTATTAAAATATATTTATTTCCTAGGATTTAACTAAGAGACCATTCCTAGGATAAAATTTGACACCATGGAATTAATTTGGAGAGCATTCTCACGAGGCTTGGAATTTCAAATCCCTTTTGTCGGGAAAATGGAAATTTGATGACAATTTGTATTTTTCATGTTTTTTATTTTATTTTCTACTCAAATTTGTGAGTGTCGATCACCCCTTAGCTAAAACTATTCTTTTCTAACAACTTTCAATAATCTCCCTACTCTTACATCTCATTTTTCAATCTCTCTAGTAAATTAACATATGTATATTCTAAAACTACTTTTTCCTAACAACTTTCATTAATCTCCCTACTCTTACATCTCATTTTTCATTAATCTCTCTAGTAAATTAACATATGTATTTTCAAATAGCATATAACCATACATCCTCTTCATAAAATATATATATATATATATATATATATATATATATATATATATATATATATTCTTTATCCCAGAGACATTACCTAGTGACATTACGTGACGATCTCAATATCATTTTGATCATTCATATATATATATATATATATATATATATATATATATATATATATATATATTGATTCTTTATCGGGACATTACCCTAGTGACATTACGTAGCTGATCTCAATATCATTTGATCATATATATATATATATATATATATATATATATATATATATATATATATATATATATATATATATATATATAAAGAAGACTAAAGTATGTCACTTCTTATTTTATTTAAAATCAAGAAAACACAAACAAAGAACACCTTCATAACTTTGAAACCATTCGAAGCATGATCATATTCTTGTGAGAATAATCTAGAATAATGTAGAAATAAGAGTGGTTATGGTTTGTTGAACGAGAGTTTTATAATTAGAGTTTAGTTCCATCAGTTCAGGATTGTTGCCCCAAACTTAGGAAGATTAGCTGAGTGCCTATCCTATAAATATGTAATGTTTTCATTGAGATAATGACAAGTTGTGTGAGCTCTGTCTCACATTGTGTGTGTTGCATTTCTTTTATTTTATTTGATATCAGAGCCTTTCACGTCTCCATTTTTATTTTTAGATTCTAGAGGTGGCATAAATCCTTTAGGAACTGGTCCAGCACATGCCCTTAAGACAACTTCATTCTGCCATACTCAAGATGGTGCATCTTCGCATTGGCCTTCCGGGTGGGAGTGAGCTTGATTTTCTTCCATAGGAGCCCAAGAGAATCGTTCTTCTTCACAATCTGGAGGAAACACGTCGTACGAAGAACATTGTCTGTCCCACGACTCTACGAAAACACATTAGCTCTGTTCTGCGCAATATTACTGGGATTTTAGGAGGGTTTTAGGGCAATCACAAAAGCCTAGTACTATGGCATTTGTTATGAATATATTTCATAATGAATATAACAAATATAATTATTAAATAGTCAATTAAGGATTATGTAAGTAGTCATTAAGTTAGTAAAAGGGCATGTCTAAGAGACATGCCCAGTCATGAAAGGTCACCTACGTAGGTATATAAGTAGGGCCTCATTGTAACATTTTATCATCTATCTATCTATCTCATATCTTTTATAATATAATATTTGTATCATCATGGATATCTTTGTATTCCAAGTGTTCTGGAGTATTTTAACCTGAGAAGGAACTTTTTTCACTTCATTTGGTATTAGAGCAGTTCGATCTTCTCGCTGCTTATCGCTGCACAGAGCTACGCTCCTTGATCCAGGTCTTTGACCATAAAAATCATCAACCTTGTTGCCGTCGTGACTAAAGCATTAGCTACAAATTTTGGATTTTCTCCATTGCTGAGTTTGTCAGAGGCCTTTGGCCATAATCAAAAATTGAAAAAAAAGGAAGAAATATATATAGAATATATATATTATTAAAATAATAAAAGAGAGAAGGAAAGTTAACATAAAGGGGGAAATAAATTAAAAATGATTTAAAAGGAAATAGTTCCAAAAGAAAAAAAAAAAGGAAAAAAAGAGATATATATAAAGAAGTACATATACGTACATACCAAGACAAATTAAAATTAAAAAGGAAAAGGAAATAAGGAAGAGTAAGTAAGGTTATTTTGATTATTCTTTCAGTGGTTTACAAGCTTGTGGTTTTGGAAGCCCATGGTATTTGCTCATGGTATTTGCAAGATAAAATAAAAGGTAAAGGAATAAAAAATCTCTTGTGAATGGTAAGTATACTTTTACGTGGAGAAATACACATAAGTGGACATATATTTTATAGGTGAATATATGTGAATAGCCACGTTTCACTAGGGTTGTAACCTTTCAACAAAAAAATAGTTAAAAAAAAATCAATTATTAAAAGAATATATATATATATATATATAATTAAAATTATTTAATTAATTAAATTATTAAAAAAAAATGAAGGAATAATAGCCTCATTAAAAAGAAGAAGAGAAAGTGAGGAAGTGTTACCTTAAAAACCCTAAAAACTCAATCCAACAAACAAAATGAAATCAATGATTGATGAAAAGGAAATTAAATCCAATTCGGAAAGGAAAGAATGAAGACTTCCTGAAAATTATAGTATTTTAACAAATACAAGATGAAGAAATTATTATTGAAAATTATAGTGTTTTAGCAAATACAAGATGAAGAAATTATTATCCATAAAAATTTGAGGACACAGTTATGAAAGAAGGGCCAATTCATAACAAATAAATAAATAAAATTTGATATATTAAATTGTGACGAAAGAAAATGATGAAAGAAAATGAAGAAAACGGTGTGTGATTGAACTGAGGAAAAGTGTCAACTATAAGCTTTGAGGACAAAGCTTTTGAAGGAAGGGGAAATGTTATGAATATAATTCATAATGAATATAAAAAATATAATTATTAAATATTCAATTAAGGATTATGTAAGCAGTCATTAAGTTAGTGAAAGGGCATGTCTAAGAGACATGCCCAGTCATGAAAGGTCACCTGTGTAGGTATATAAGCAGGCCCTCATTGTAACATTTTATCATTTATCTATCTATCTCATATCATTTATAATATAGTATTTGTATCCTCATGGATATCTTTGTATTCCAAGTGTTCTCGAGTATTTTAACCTGAGAAGGAACTTTGTTCACTTTAGTATTTTAAATTGTTGCGTCCAGGAGCCATTCGACATGGCCGAGCACTTGCTAGAATGTGATACAATAGCTCTGTAAAGAAAAAGCGTGTATCGAGCAGCATGGTATAACTCCACAGCCACTCTCATAGGTGATGAGCATGCATCCTCGAGTGCTTCATGCACTATCTCAATTAGTTGTTTTGCAGACCGTGATACATTACAAGAGACTGGCTGGAAAAGCAGTTCAACAACATTTTCCAAGGGAGTCGTAAAATCAGACGAACAAGGAACGTTACCATTCGGGCTTTCATTGCTGGTTGCCCTCTATGTGGACCATGAACAATAGGAGCGCTGCCACCGCTGCCAAGAGGTCTGGGCTGCTCTTCCACATGAATTCTGCGATTTTAATATCTGTCTCATTTCATTTTACTTCATCTTTTTGGTGGGCTTTCAACAACAGGGTTTGTTAAAGTTCTATTGCTGCGATTTTCTAGATGATTTCAGTAGCTGAGCTTCTTTTATCGGTAATTTTATTGCTTGTATCATGTGCGGAGTGGTTTAATTTTAAGAAAACAATGGCTAATCCTCTTACTGATTCATATTTAAATGAATCCACCAAACTTGATGGCAAAAACTACGTCAATTGTGCACGATTATCAACGTTGATGAGCCCAAGCCTATTTCTACCACCGCGATTCCAGATTTGGATAAGCGAGAAATGAGAGCGAAAGTGTTGTTGCACATGTTTTTAAAGGACAACATCATTCCCCACATTCGGGATTGTAAATCTTTAAAGCACATGTGGGAAACTCTCAAAGGTTTATACGAAACTACTAATGCAAACCGCATTTTATTTCTAAAAATGAAGCTACTATCTATCAAAATGGAAGCCAATGAAAGCATCAGCAACTTTTTTTCTAGAATTAAAGACTTAAGCGATAAGCTTGGCGGAATTGGTGAAAAAGTGTCTAGTAGCGATTTGGTAACTGTTGATTTGAAGAGTTTACTCCAAGACTATAAAGTCTTTATTTCAACACTCTCAACTAGACAAACACCTCCTACATTTGATGAATCGGCTGGAATTCTTCTTCAAGAAGAAGAGAGAATGAAAATTTTTGAACTGGATTCAAATGATTTTGATTTGGAATTGATTGAAAGAGGTAAAAGATCATTCCGAGGAAGACCATGGGACAAGAACAGAGGCCGTTTTCAAGAAAAACAGAAAGGTATGACACATCCTAATTCTTATGTTAAGAAAAATATTGAATGTGATTATTGTGGAAAACTTAGACATCTAGCTAAAGATTGCTATAGAAGAAAGAATCATGAATAAAATCATAGACATAGAAGGCATAATGGAAATTTCATGAACATAGACACTTCAGTTACTGATGGATTTAAAAATCTTAAATTGTTTCTTTCTGATGCTGCATTGTTGGCTGCAATTGATGATGAGACTGCTTGGTTCATATATTTTGGTACATCAGCTCATATGACTTGTAATAAAGAATGGTATGATAAATATTATGATAAAACTGATGGAACACACATTTACTTAGGAGATAACAGGTCACATAAAGTCCATGGCTATGGCGTAATAAGGGTGTACTTACCTAATGGACAAGAGAGACAGATTCATGATGTGATGTATGTTCCTGGTATTAAAAAGAATTTGATATTTGTTTCAACTATCACTGATAATAATTTAAAAGTGGAATTTGGTAAATTGGGGTGTATTGTGAAAGATGTTCAGGATCGCTACACGGTTATTTCCATAGGTACCAAGGTTGGTGGATTGTATGAATTGAATGTGATGATGAAGTGTTATGTTGCATTGACATCCACAGCAACGTCAACATCAGAGTTATGGCATCACAGGTATAGGCACCTAAATTACATTGATTTATTGTTGTTGCAAAGAAAAACAATGGTTAAAGGTCTTCCTGTTATGAAGTGTGAACATTTACCATGTGAAGCTTGTGCACTTGGTAAGCAGCATAGAGAGGAGTTTTCGTTCATACAGAGAAAAGACAATATGATATACTTGAATTACTTCACACTGATGTATGTGGACCTATGCAAACTAGGTCACTTAGTAGTGATTCCTACTTTCTTATTTTTGTTGATGATAGATATAGATATACATGGGTCTACTTCATACAAAGAAAAAGTGATGTCTTTGAGTATTTTAAAAAATTCAGAACTTTGATTGAAAAGAAAACAGAAAAATAAATTAAAATTCTCAGATCAGATCAGGGTGGTGAATATAAATCAGGAGCGTTTAACAGGTATTGTAAATTTCATGGGATCCAACAACAGTTCACAGTACCCCATATTCCTCAGAAAAATGGTGTTGCTGAGAGATGGAATAGAACACTGGTGGAGTGTGCTCACAGTATGCTTCAAGGTAAAAACATTTCTAATGGTTTCTGGGCAGAAGCCATTAATACTGTTCTTTATTTGAAGAATCGAAGTCCCACTAAGAAATTAGCTTTTCAAACTCCTTTTGAGATTCTTTATGGTCATAAACTTGATGTCAGTCATTTAGGAGTATTTGGATGTACTGCCTTTGCACATATTCCTAAGGCTAATAGAAGAAAGCTTGATGCAAAGTCAATCAAGTGTGTTTTTATTGGGTATTGTACAGATCAGAAAACATATAAACTATTTGATCCCAGTTAACATAAACTGTTTGCAAGTTGAGATGTGGTGTTTCATGAGAATGCTGATAAAAGTGATACAATGAATTATGTGTGGCTTATATCTAATGATGATAATGTCAAAATTAGTACTTTGGTTAAACATGAACAGGAATAGGTACAGGCACAGGTTCAAGATTAGAATGAAAGCAGCATGAGCACATCCAGCAACAGCGATTCATCATGAGAGGAAGATTCACCTCAAAGCAGGAGAATCATGGATGGAACTCCAACAGGTATTATAGAACCAAGAAGGTCAACCCGACAAACCCAACTTCCTACAAGGTATAGATATTATGCCTTGATGTCTAATATCATGAATTTTGTAGAACCAGTTGATTATGAACAAACTAAAGAGCATGAACAATGGAGAAATGATATGAATGATGAATACGACTCTCTTATGAAAAATCAAACATGGGAATTAGTTTAACTCCCTAAAAACAAAGTTCCAATTGGAAGCAAATGGTTGTATAAATCTAAATTTAAAGCAGATGGTAGCATTGATAATTTTAAGGCGAGATTAGTTGCAAAAGGATATGCTCAACAAGAGGGAATTGATTCTGAAGATACTTTTGCACTAGTAGCTAAATTGAATACAATTAGAGTACTGATTGCCTTAGCTACAAAACATAATTGAAATATACATCAATTTGATGTCAAATCTGCTTTTCTGAATGGTGATTTAAAGGAAGAATTTTATCTAGTTCAACCTGAAGGGTTTTTCAAACAGGGACAGGAGCATCTAGTTTGTAGGTTAAGAAAAGCCTTATATGGTTTGAAACAGGCGCCGAGATCATGGTATTTAAAGATTGATACCTTCTTTCATCAAAATGGGTTTGTGAAAAGAAAAAATGATCCTAACCTGTATGTTAAGAAAGATGAAGAAGGAAATGTTGCTTTAATATCTTTATATGTGGATGATCTCATTATCATAGGTAGTGCTTATAAGTTAATTGAATAAATTAAAATTCAGATGTCTCAGGAATTTGAAATGAAAGATCTGAGTGAATTGCATTACCTTTTAAGAATTAAGGTATGGAGAGAACCTGGTAAAACATTGATCACTCAAAGTAAATATGCAAAGGAAATTCTTAAAAAGTTCAATCTGAGTGATTGCAAAGCTATATCAACTCCCTTAGAACAGAATGCAAAGTTGTACAAAGAAGATGGAACTAAAGAGGCAAACGGGACTTTATATTGTCAATTGGTGGGAAGTCTAAACTATTTCACCACTACCAGACTAGACATTGCATACTCAGTCAGTATCCTTAGTCAGTTTATGGCTAAGCCTTCAGGAAATCACTGGAACGCTACAAAGAAAGTTCTCTGATACTTAAAAGGAACAATCAATTTAGATATTATGTATACTGATGAATCTGATGTTGCACTGACAAGTCTTTTTTATTTAGATTGGGTAGGAAATCCTGATGACAGACGATCTACCTCTGGCTATGCATTTCATATAGGATCAGGGGTGGTGTCATGGAGTAGTAAGAAACAACCAACTGTTTCTTTATCATCAACATAATCTGAGTACAAAGCTTTGACCAATGCCACCTGTGAAGTTGTTTGGTTGCAGAGAATTCTTGCAGATCTTGAAGAGGAGCAAAGTGGTTCAACATGCATAAATTGTGACAATCAAAGTGCTATCAAATTAGCACACAATCCAATATATCATGCGAGATCAAAACACATTGAGTTGCAATACCACTTTGTACGAGAGAAGATTGAATCAAATGAAATTGATTTAGTATTTTGTAATACCAAGGATAATATGGCTAATATCTTTAGCAAGCCTCTTGGTAAACTCAAGTTTGAAGTTTTTAGAAGTAAATTAGGTGTTGTAGAAAATCCATTTCTCCATTAAGGGAGGATGTGAGAATAATCTAGAATAATGTAGAAATAGGAGTGGTTATGGTTTTTTGAATGAGAGTTTTATAATTAGAGTTTAGTTCCATGAGTTCAAGGTTGTTGTCCCAAACTTAGGAAGATTAGATGATTGTCTATGCTATAAATATGTAATAATTGCCTATGCTAATAACAAGTTGTGTGAGCTTTATCTCACATTGTGTGTATTGCATTTATTTTATTTGATTATTCATATAAAAAAACATAATTTCTAAATTATTTCTAAGTTTAAACCCATAAATATCTATCATATCAGGTTGATGTAAAAACATTCCAAACCATTATAATATTAAAATTAACCGAGATAATATATAATGATAAATAAATTTATATAATTATGAAAAATAATATTAATAAATCTACAAAGATTAAACAAAAAAACGGTTTGAAAATCCATGGAAATATTCTTTGGAATCCAAGGAATCTAGTGGAAAATTATCTAACATCAATGGAATCCATAAGTATTCAACGAAGAACCTGGAGTTAAGTCACGTTTTCCACTCCACGAGCTTAATAATATTTTCCACTGGTTCTTCTATTCCAATTGTTGTAGCAATATTTAAACATAAAAGGATTACACTTGTTTCCAAGCTCCAAAATAATAAAAATATTTAAATTGACATTTTTCCCACCAAGTTATCACAATTTAGCTGCATTAAGATAGTGTGGATAATGTATCTCAAGAATTTTGTGGACAAGCCATGGCCTTGTAAAGACATAAACCCATTTCGCTCAGCATTTTGCATTTTGATGTACGTTTGTGTTAAATTTTTTTTTGCATTTAGAATTTTTTTTTTTTAACTTCCTAATTGATAGAAAGGTTGTATCTCCAACAAAAATCTAACATGAAAAAGACCGGATAAGATATTGTGAGATATGATATTGATTTGCAGCATTGAATGCCATCGTCCAGTCTTACCCGAAGGGCCAAACACTTGAAAATCAGGTGAACAGATCAATTTATTCGTTGGTATATAGATTTTCACTGTTTCAATTTGTAATTCGACGTCATTTTCACGGATAGCTGATCTATTTGCACGTCAAAGCTGCTGACGTCGAAATTGCAAAAAGAACTCTAGAATTGTGTTTGTTCAATGAAATTGAAAATACGTAGTGAAATTCCAGGTCTGGGTTAAAAAAGAACTCTAGAATTTGGTTTGTTCAATAAAAGTGACAGAAAGTACAAAAGGGTTCCATGCCTGGTCTGGGTTGCAAAAAGAACTCTAGAATTCTGAAATTGAAAATAGGACGTCAAATTGCAGGCCTGAAATTCCCGCCGTTTACGGATAATTCTGTGTGTACGCCAGTCATGTGGACCCGTGTGTATAAATTTGTTGGCAAACTACTTCCGTTGAGAAGCCCGAGCTAAATTTGAATTTGAAGTGATAAAATTGGGAATGATTTACATGATTCATTGTATTGAAAAAACCGTACTGCATTTAAATAACATAGCGAATTTATATTCAAATCAAAATATGAAAATTTAAATAGGTGTATATTAAATAAAATATTTTGGATATTATTAAAAAGATATATTTTAGATTAATAGTTAATCCATATTTAAATAAAAATATGAAAAATTAAATATATTTATAGTAAATACAATATTTATGAGAATATGGATTCTTAAATTTGAAGCATTTTGAATCCAAAGTATATTAAATTTTTGTAATATATGGAAAGCAATATAATATATTGTTTTAAACAAGTTTTATGTTGTTTAAATTTTGTTTTTCTCTTTAAATAATTTTTGTTTAAAATTAAGTTGGAAATTTTATAATGGTATAGTAAAAATGTTTTGATATTTTTTTAAAAACATTAAAAAATACAATTGAAACTATATAATATTCATTGTGATTTTATATCACTTAGCTATCTTCACTATTATGTTTTCTACTATTTCACCAATTCTATATTGCACAAATGATACGTTACTTATTTTGCCCAAATAAATGTTCTAACACTTTTCCTAATCATGCACATGTGTAAGAATTATATCTTAATTATCATATGGAAATTATTTCAGACATTACAATGCCTTTTTACCAAGAAAATGCTCTAACATTTTTCCTAATCATGCACATTTGTAAGAATTATATCTTAATTATCATATAGAAATTGTTTCAGGCATTACAATGTGTTTTTTGTCAAGCTTATTTTATCTAGATCATTTACCAGAAAATTAGAGACAAAAGGATTCTCTCTAACATTTTAACCCTTTAATTTATTCTTTTTAGATTCATTACAACACTCTATACTATTCTATAAACAAAGCATTTAGTAATCACCAAGAAGAGACTTCTTTTTCCACCTAACATGTGAGACTGACAATTACTGAGTCTCACACAGTAAAAAGGTAAATGATATTTGTTTTGATGCCCAAGGATGTCACAGGGAATAATGATAATAATGTTTAATTATATAGAATTTAATACAAGGTTTTAGATATAGTGAATGTCTACTTTGTTAAAGAATTTTTTACCATAAGTGATTAGTTTAAATTACTCTTGAGTTGTTTCACTTCAATATATATATATAAGATTTAAACGTTTTTTATATTGATGGTATAGTAAGAATAAAGAAATGATTATATATAAATAGAAACCAATGCTTCAATTTTCAATTTAAATTTGATTTAGTAAAATTTTAAGTGAATACTAGAGTAATTTTATAGATAATTATTATTTAATGAAAAAAAATGTAATGGAAAATTTAAAATAGAATTGAAATATGTAATATGTATAAATTTTTTTCATATGTAATAAATTATAATATAATGTTTATTTTAATTTTAATCTAAAATAAATTTAATTTAATTATTTATAATGTTTTCCTAAATTCATATTTCAATTCTATTGTAATTTTTTCTCATTAAATAATAATTATTTCTAAAATTACTATTATGTTCACTTGAAATTTCACTCAATTAAATTTAAACTGAATTTATAGTAATCTATAATCGTTTCCTTATACTTACTATATAATCAATATAAAAAGTTTAAATCTTAAAAGTCTTTGTTATCAATATATATATATGGCAAGTGAAACCACCCACTAGAAATTTAAACTAATCACTTATAACAAAAAATGCCTTAACAATGTACTTATTCAATATCGATCTAAAACCTTATAAACTCAATATAGTTAAAATTTATTATTATTTATAATATCATATTTTTACATCATTTGACTTGTATTTTTAGTATATAATTAATTTAATATTTAAAAAAAATACTAAAGACGTTTTAATATAAAGTAGATATTGCAAATCTATAAATATGTAAATTGCAAAATAAAAGCTGTGAAACACTTAAAATAACACTAAAAATTAATTGAGGGTGTATATAGCTTGGGGTTACAATAAAACTAAATTGATAGATATGTTTTACATAAAGATTGAATTGTGTAATGGTATAGATTTAACTTTACAATGGTATAGAGGTTGTGTAATGGATTAGGAACTAACCCAGCATGATCATTTATCGTCAATGTTCCACAACACAGGCATGAGCTTGTATTGGCCAAACACTTAGCTTGATTAATTCATTTCTCTAAGACTTGGAAAAGTGTATGGATTCAATCGGTTGGTTGCTTCCTAGATTCACCAAGTGTGCCTTTCTAGATTGCCATTAAGTTGTTTTCATCATGTAGATGTCCTGAAATAACACAACATAGCTATTGTTCTTTGTCCTTTGTGCATAAAATGTATAAATATAAAATAGGTAATATAAATATGTAAACATGTGAATTGCAAAATTGACAGAGCTACTCACCTTTTCATCTAGAAAAGTTGTGAAACACTTGAAGAATTCATTGAACACGGATTAGGGAGAGATGCTTCCAGGATAACCACCTCTAAGGATATAATAGTTAAAATGAATTGAGGGTGTCTATAGCTTAGGGTCACAATAAAATTGAATTGATAGAGATTCTTTGCATAAATATTGAATTTGTTACTGCTATAGGTTGAATTGTGCAATGGTATAGAGGTTTTGTAATGAATTAGGAAATAACCTAGGCATGAGCCTTTATCCTCAATGTTCCACAGCCCAGGCATGAGCCTTTATTGGCCAAACACTTAGATTGATTAATTTCTTTTTGTAAGACTTAGAAAGGTGTATGGATTCAAGTGGTTTCTTGCTTCCTAGATTCACCAAGTGAGCCTTTCTAGATTTCCATTAAGTTGTTTCCATCCTGTAGATGTCCCAAAATCACATAACATAGATATTATCCTTTGTCTTGTGTGCATAAAATGTATAAATGTAAAGTAGCTATTGTAAATCTGTAAATCTGAAAATTGTAAAATTGATAGAGCTACTCACTGTTTCATCTAGCAAATGTGTGAAACACTTGAGTAAATCATTGAAGGTGGATTGGGGAGAGATGCTTACATGATCACCACCCCTGAGGATATAACAGTAGAAATGAATCGAGGGTGTTTTTAGCTTGGGGTTGTAGTAAAACTGAATTGATAGATTTTTTTTACATAAATATTGAATTTTGTAATGGTATAGGTTGAATTGTGCGATGGTATATAGGTTGTGTAATGGATTAGGAATTAACCTAAGCACGAGATTTTATCCTCAATGTTCCATAACCCAAGAATGAGCCATTATTTCCCAAACACTTATCATGGTTGACTCCTTTCTATAAGACTTGGAAAACTGTATGGATTCAACAGGTTGCTTGCTTCCTAGATTCACCAAGTGAACCTTTCTAGATTATCGTTAGACAAAGAAGATTAGGGCATGAGTCTAATGATTATTGCTAAATATCCAATATAAAACAAATGCTTCTATGTGATTATTGGTTGCTTTATCTTATCCCCATTCATTTTATTTTTTTTGAAAATGATCCTCCTACACCTACCATCAATTGTTTTTCCTTTTGAGACCCCATCTAAAAACATACAAATTTTTCTATGAGAGAACTGCTAACCTTGTAATGCCTCATCTTCCACCTCTAGATGAATTTTACAATTCTACCACTATCTAGGTTTTGAGTTGATGATTCTAGTCTAAGAGGTAGGTAGGAAATTGTAGACCCAACAACTTTTAGTCTTAGGAATCACATCAGGTTTAATGCCCAACCCAACATATATTTATGATGTTTTAAAACTTTAATATTTTATATAGCATGAAACACAACCATTTCCACAATAGGAGAATCACCAACCATTAGAAAGAAATTAATCTAGTTTTATGTTTGTAAAGTTAATGCTCATGGACATGAGGCTCGAGATTTTTAAAGGAAATTAACATCTCAATAAAACCTTTACTATTGCAAGCCTAGAGCTTCCTTCATGTCTACAGAATGTTATCTATAATGTTATCTATAGGAATAACAATATTGGAAAACTCAAAACCATTCCCACTATAGGAGAATCACTAACCATTACTAAGGCAAGCCTAGAGCTTCTATTGAGTTTCTAAATTTCATTAACAAGGCAAGCCTGCAACTTGATCAATATCTTAATGAGAAAATGAACCACATTTCACTTGTTATATTTGAAATTCCTCCAACATATACGTCATTTTATTATAACACAAAACATTTTATCGAAAACATGTGTTGATATAATTGAACATATACAACCAATTCTAGGTCAATTTCAACACACTGGCATTAATTTTCTAAGTGAAAATACAGGCATGGTATTTTAAGCGGAAAAAAAAAAGTTATCAAAAAAATAATTATTGATATACTTGAATACATACAACAAAATCCTCCTATAGATTTCGTTTTCCAGGGATATTGTAAAAAAGGAATATGTATGGAAATTTTTTATGTTGCAACTATTCTTTATTGTGAATTGCTTCTAATATAATCCATGTCATTGAAAAATAGTTATTAAAATTTTCTAGAAATTCTGAATAAACTAACATGTTGTTAATTTCCTGTAGGAAAGAAGAAATACTAATAGTCTCTATAGGAAATTAGAATTTTAATTATTTTTTAATAAATGCATGAAATAAATGTGTAGGTATATTCATCTATAGGATGAGTTATTTATGTTGCTCGTAGAAGGATAAGTGGCAGGCGAGTGACAAAGGGTACCCAACTGTGATGCCCTTCATCGGATGAGGACATGACAGGTGATGTGAATGTCAACAATGCTCCCAAAAATGTTTTTGAGGATGACCATGTGACAGAAGTTGATGTTGTCACCCCATCAACCACATAGCCACCTTAACCACAATCGAAGGGGAATGTTAAAATAAGAAGATAAACATTATAAGAGGTTGGAAAAAAGAAGAAATGTTAGTTGCAATTGATGACATAGAGTTTAATCGATATTATGTTCGGGAATCTGCAAAAAAACATGGTATTCCTCCCTCATCAATACATTATTGGATAAATGGGTTCACTCATACAAAACGTAGAGGACCTCTTATAGTTATGATTGAAGAGGAGGAGGTTGAGGTGGTTAAGTGGTGTAAGGAGATAGACCAATCGGGATATGGGCCAGAGTTGATACAACTCAAATCCACATTTTATCAGATATGTCAAGGGAGTCCAAATCCATTTAAAGATGGTTTTCCTGGTAAATCATGGTGGTTTGGGTTTAGAAAAAGGCATCCAGACCTTGTATTGTGTACAACTGAGGGACTTGACAGAGATAGTGCTTTAAATCTACAACCTGCAATTGTGTCTAAGTTCTACTACACTCTTTCTAGTGCATACAATAAGTATTATTATGTTGCAGACCATATATGGAACTATGATGAAATTGGTTTATAGGTAGGAAGGAATTGTGGCATGCGAGTAATTGCTAGGAGAGAGAGTCAAAATGTGCCAAATATTTTTCCTAAGAGCATGGAGTGGATAACTATTCTATGTTGTGTCAATGAAATTGGTGCTTCAATCCTAGGCTTTTATCTATTCAAAGGATAAAATAAAATAAAAAGGTATACACAAAATTGTGAACTAGGTGCATGCATGGCTGCTCATCCCCATGCATGGATGACTAACGAACCTCTTTTAAATTGGCTTTGTCACTTTTTTTCATCTATTCCAGCTGGTGTCTCACCTAAGAACATACACCTATTGATTTTAAATGGTCATGGAAGTCACATTGTTGTGCAAACAATTGAGGAGGCAAACAATTTGGGCATAAACCTATTAACATTGCCTGCTAATACTACTAACAAATTCAAACCTCTTGATGTCAGTATGTTTGGCCCTTTCAAGAACTATTTCAGGTCAGAGTGATTTGCATGGATGGCGAAGAATCCATGGGTTGAGGTGAAAATGTTTGAGCTAGCAGAGCTTGGAAGTATAGCCTTTAAAAGGGCTCTCAGACCATCAAATATCAAGGCAGGCTTTAGGAGGACTAGAATATGGCCACTGAGATATGATTCTCTAATGCATGATATTTATTATCATTGGTAGCTTCATGTAAATGGTCAAGAAGAAGGGCATGTCCTAAAAAATGTTTAAATAGAAGAAGTGGATGAACAAGAAGATGCAGTTGCAGCTGATAATATAATTTCCTTATCTCAAGGACACTTATATGGTGATGATGATGAACATGTAAGTGATACATAATACCATCATGAACTAATTGATAGTAACATGGAGGTTTTTCTACCAACTGAAGCACATGGAACTTTAGTTGTTGATATTCTTAATCACTTTGTTGATCATGCGACTTGAAATGATAATGTGGTTGAAAAAGACATTGATGATATTGCACTAGGAAGCAACAATGATCAATTTACATTTCCTAGCCAAGTAAACCCACCATAATAGTTGGAAAAAGCCATGATGCATATAAAAAAACATGGTGTATCAAGAGCCAATGAAGAAAGCATGAACATGCCTTCACAGCTAATAGAATTAAACAATGAAATTTTTCATTTTTTTGTGGAAAATAGATCAAAGGAAGAATTTAGTGCACATAATGAGGAATCATATGAAGAGAAAAATATAGTTCAATTAGTTTCCCTGGATATTGAAAGGAAAGTTTCAACCAATGACATGAAATTGGTAAGGAATGAGAAGTTACTTGGTCGATTCCTAAAGCTACCACTAAAGATAGTGTCAATGAAACAAAAAATGCAACACCAGGTAATATTCATTTGGGTATAATTTCATAGTTACTCACCTAAGAATAATATATAGCTCTATTAGTTGAGTTTGAAAAAAAAGAAACTTGACATTTAAGAATTAAAATAGAAAAAAAGAAGGATTTATCCAAGGAAAAGAAGGAACCAAGGATTATTGCAACACAAATTCGAGCAGAGGAAAGGCTTGAAAGAGAGAAAGTAAGGAAAGATAAGGACCATAAATGTAATATTGCCCAATGGGGAAGCATCAATATACGAACACAAAATTGGAAATAGCAGTGTAAATCAACACATCAACAATAGAGACCAATATGGAGCCATAACATTATGTATAAGACTAGAAAATCAATACAAAATAGTGAGGCATAAATCATATGAAATGAGGAAACAAGCCTCCCATAAAAAATCACTCCCAAATATGAGCTGCTGCTATAATACAAAATGTCAGAGAGCTACTATAGCACAGTAATATTAAGCATAAATATAGCTGGAGATCATAAAATGATATAAAAATACTGATATAGGCCACAATAGATACTACACATACAGATCTGGGCACTAGATCAGCTTTCCAAGACAACCCAAGAGGGTTTCCGGAAAATGCACACAATGTGCCAATGTAAGCTGGAGCCCTAGGGCTGAAGGTATGCTGCAACATGTTGCACTGAAAATTGTCATCCTGACATTCTGCTATGTGTATGAGCTCATTATCACTCATACTTCCTCCTTTTCATGTCTAACACATCATTTTCTCATGTCAAGCCTTGAAAATAAGAGAAAAGTTCTTAAAAATCTCCTTAACTCTGGTATCGCACTTTCTCTGTATCTTGCCTGTGCTCCTGCACCTAATTTTCATGACTCCTACGTCCCTGAACGTACTTTATCTGTGTTATGGGTGCGGACCCCTGTAAAGATCAAAAAGGCACAAGTAAACTCATAAAAGCTTACTTTTAGTAAATTCTAGAAGCCTCTAGAAAGAATCTTGCAGTGGCAGAACCGCTCTTTTGAGGTTCATGTATCTCTTACCTTATGGAGCTAACCCCTTGATGTGAGGAGCTTATCCCTTTGAAGGAGAATTCTATCCCTTCATAGTTAGAATAGAAACCTCCTCTTTTCCACTATAAAAAGAGGCATTGGGTAGCCTCAAGGGGAGTTACAAGCTTTAGAATTATTTGAGGTTAAGTGCTGTTGGGATTCAGACTCATTTAACTAATATTTTTGTGAGGAGAGATCACATACCTCTATCTGTCTCGATTGGAGGAGTGCAAGACTTGTCAGAGTAGAGGAGATTCCTGCTTCGGACCCCGGGTAGGCCTGTTCAACATCAAGGCTAAGGTTGTAAGGTTTTCCTTCTTTTAAAGTTAATACAAATGAATTCATTTTTCTCAATAAGTTGTTAGTTAACTATTTATTTCATGGATTCCTTGATCACCATGATGAGCATGATTTATGATGTTTAATATATAGGTGCTATTTAATGTTTGCTTGTTTGTGACTGCAGGTTTGCGAAGATAACTCCTTCAAGTGCACGAGGGGAAACCATTTCGAACAAGAATCGAATCTACGGTAAGTTCTTAAACACCTTTATAGTATTCTTTTATGAATCATATATGTTTGGAGAAAGATAGGTTTATTTGGCGGTTTGTTGCTAGATTACCTTTTGGTACTAGGGAGATCGATCTTTTCCTCAAGATTGATTAATCTGCACAACAAATTGGCGACTCCACTGGGGATAAACCTAGAAATGGGCTTTAACTGAAGAGATATTATGCTTAAACTTGGTGTGGAGATTTTTTATTAGATTAGATTTCTTTACTGCTGGTGTGTCTTAGATTAGAAAAGCATGCCTAGTTTAGAAGTGTGTTTTGTCACTATTCCTGCTTATCTGAGTTTTACTCTTGATATTGCAGATGTCGACGTCTCTTCAAACCTACATTGGTTTTGCTGATGGTGCTTGTCATAGTACACGGAACATTTCTTCCGCAGCTTGGGTTATCTATTCACCCTCTGACGAGTTAGTATCCATGCATGGGGTAAGCCTCGGTCAAACAATGAATAACATTGCAGAGTATAGTGCAGTGATTGAGTTATTATCTGAATCCATATCGTTTGGAATTCAGAGTTTGATTGTTAGGTTGGATTCTGAACTTGTTGTATTACAGCTTAATAGGGTTTATGCCATTAGAAATCCAGTGTTATTACAGTTATTTTTAAGAGTTCGTCTCTTGGAATGTGAATTTGATTACATTGAATATCAGCATATTCCAAGACATTTAAATACATTAGCAGATGCAGTTGCTTCTAGTATGATAAATCGACATTTGAAATAGTCAAAACAGTAAATTAAACAACATTCAATAACATGTACACAGATAGCCGGTAATAATGATATATCATAGTATAGAAGTGTTTCAAAAAATATACATTGTCTTCGATCATAGGTTGGAAACACCTTATGATCGGAAAAAATGATAATACAAAAGGTCAAAAATATGAGTCTACGACAGGATCATCCTATCACTGATGATGATCACGATAAGAGACCACTGCCCGGGCCACCCTACATATGAACCTCCTAAAAGGTCCTGGGACACCAATCACATATCTATGTAATCTGAGCGAAATATCATCTATGTCGTTCTCTGGAATGTCTAGAGTCAGGCGCTCTAGGTGATGCTCTAAATTAGACAGGATATCGGTTGATTGGCCCTCTGGGGCTGGTGCTGTGGCAGATGGATGCCTCCTCTCATAAGGCTGGAGATGGGCTGATCGCCGTGGGCCCACATCTGCATTTAAAACTTTTGATTATTAGTTTTGAGACGATTAAAATACAAAAAAAATTAGAACTTAGAAATTGTTGAAAATGATTTTTACCTAATTCATCCCATTGTTCCCCTGCTGGGAGAGCCATCTCTCGGTCGCAGCGGAAATCTATCCCGGCGTATGGAAAATCCTCTATAACAAAAAGTTGGCATTCTAGCCAGCGAAAATATTAAGGAGGAAATCGAACAATCTCGACGCCCTCAGCAGCGTGACGGGCCATCAATGCAACCCAACGAACCATCCTAGGTTCTCGAGGTCGACCAACATCAACAAGAATGTTCTGCGAAGCTAACATGGGGATCCTATCTAGAGCAAAGGTGACTACAATGGATCCATATCCAAAGTTATTTATCTTTCCTTTCTTTGCTCTGGTTAGTTGGCCTTTTACATTGGCCAACACAGCTTCGCACCAGTTGAAAATGGTGCCTCGAAAACAGTCTACAACAATGCACATCTGGGAACCAGTAGCCACATGCAACGCTGCACTCCCACACAGTTTGGTGACAGTAAATGCAATAACTTTAAGCTCGGGAGAGATGATAGTTTTTATGTCAATCTGTTTGTCCCAGGGGTCTGCCTGATCATCACAGAACTCTAGTCGAAGACTAGCGATAGACTAGCCACCTGGCCTAGTCCCAAACAGAGAAATTTGTTCGCCCCTCTTGGAAAAACCAGTCAAAAAGTAGATATCCTCCAGCTCAATTTCGAGCCGGTGGCCGCCAATAATGAAACACTGGTACTGTACATTCCATCTGTTCACCAGCCACGTCAGGAGGTCTACCTGTGCCCTCATGCCCTGAATGGCCCAGAATTTATACAAATCGTATGCTCTTAACGCCTGCATTGTAGGAAAATGATTCATTGTGGCATCATCTACGTCTTCATGCTCGCGTTCTCTCCAAATAAGCATCTTGTATGTCCTACAATGCATAAAAAGACATATTAGAACAAGATTTTTTGAAAATTTTTAGGTGGGAATTGAGAAAATTTAATTTGAAATTTCATTGCGCGGGGTCCACACCTGAAGTTCATATACAGTGCGTAGATACGCACGGGCACTGTGGAACAGGTGCGGACCCAAGACTTTTTCCCATGTAGAAAAAAGTCGGGGTCCGCAGGGCCCGTGTGTTACACCTGCGGACCCCCACGGGTGATTTTTTCAACATATTTTTGCTTAAAAAATGAAATCTAAAGCCTAAAAATGAAATATAAATGGATGAAATGCAAGATAAGGAGGTCATGGATTACCTGGAGCTGACGGTTCTCAATTTCGTTGGACAGATTTTCCAGAATCTTTGCAGGAACGTTTTTACCCAAAAGCTTTTACTTTTCACTCTGAACTCAAATGGTAAAAATGAGGTTAGAAAAGTCCTTTTTATAAGTTTTTTCGAATAAATGAATTTTTAATTTGTTTATTTTTCACTTTAAAAAGGTTATTTTTGAAAGCATTTTTACTTATCTTAAACAGATATGTGTAATGTTTCAAGTTTTTGTGCAGAAATTGGATTTTTCAGGAAAATTGATCGTTTTTCAACAAAGAGCATACTTTTATCACTTTTCCAGACTCTTTCAAAAATTTACGAAAAAGCAAAAACTTGGAGTCCTCTTTTAAGCTCTTTTCAGACTCTCGAAAATTGAAAAGATTGCCGAGCACTTGATTATTCGAACTCGTTAAAATAAATGAATGATCGTCCTTTCAGTATAAGTTTACCCCTTTTACGGACTGAAATGGACTATTTACGAAAAAGGTATACGTTGACTAATTACGGTCAATAGAGTTCTCTCCCGCATTATTTTATCCTTTTTCGGGCTCGAGAGACTAAATTTATGAAAAAGTACATGCATGGAATTTCCTTAAGTTTTTCTTTTGACTCCCTAAAATTGAAAAACACCGAGTTTCTCCTATACTGGACTCGTTAAAATTTAACAATAAAGGACCTGTTAGATTTCAAACAGGAATGAACCGCTCCTTTTTAGGGTTCGAATCTTAAACTAAGTTGGACTCATTCGAAGGATGAGCTTATAAACAAGCAAATGTTATCCTCAAGCTTGTCAAAAATAAAGAGGTACTTTCCAGAAATGGTGGGGGAAAGAGAGAAAAATGGACTTGTTTGTTGTATTTTGATTTTTCGAAAATCCAGTTAACCACTCTTGAACACGACACCTTTTGTTCACCTGGGTTGGGAAATCCTTTGCCTAACAGTTAATCAAAGCACATTGAAAGTCTTCAGCCAGTTTCTGGGTATTAGCTTTGGGTCAATTGTCACCAAGCCATCTGCAATGTCGTTATGTGTTCAAGAGGACAGTTCAAATAAACCATTCATCTGCAAAATATCTGTCATCCATCTTGACCATCGCTGAGTCAGTTCGTGCCAATATATTTCTTCAAAACTTGATCTATGATTTCGTGTTGTGGGCTTGCCTACGACATATCACTTTCTATCGACGACAGCTCATTATCTAGGAATTTGATCTAGAAATCGTCAGTACCTTGAAATCTGCATTCCTCAATGGCAGGTTTCTTGCCTTCGACGACAGGTTGCATCATTGACCTTCGATCGAATGATTCTGTGACATGTTTGACTTCAGCTCATTCATTCACATTTCATGGATTGTATTGAGTACTTTGAGAGCCATTGACATTACTGCTGGTTACTCTCACACTTGTTAACAATTTACATTATTGACTGGTAATCAAGTGGTTTCTACCATGTTTGACTTCGACACATTCATTCACATAGATAGAATCATACTAGTTCGAGATGCGGAAATCAAGACCCTGGATCTAGTTTCTACCATCCAGGCTGTGAGGAATTTTGTTATCATTTATACAGTGGACTATTCATAAACAGATGGTTGCATCCATACTGTGTCTGCACATGTCTATACTGTTGATGTATTCAAAATCATTCTTGTATCAGAACAGTTTGAATTACTTTCTAGTTAGTTTTGATCTGAGTATGGGAATGCCTACCTCAGTGATGATATGTACACATATATATTTTGCATTGAATTTTTTTACAAGTTCTGACTGGGGTGTCCAAAGTATTATCCTTGAAATGATAAAGTACTGCACTCTTATATATGACAGACTTCAGCTTCATCTATTCCAGACTTTACAATTTAGGGGGCAATCTGTTGCACTGAAAATTGTCATCCTGACATTTTGCTATGTGTATGAGCTCATTATCACTCATAATTCCTCCTTTGCAAGTCTAAAAAATCATTTTCTCATGTCAAGCCTTGAAAATAAGAGAAAATTTCTTAAAAATCTCCTTAACTCTGGTATCGCACTTTCTCTGTATCTTTCCTGCGGTCCCGCACCTAATGTTCATGACTCCTACGTACCTGAACACACTTTATCTGTGTTATGGGTGCGGACCCCTGTAAATATAAAAAAGGCACACAAGTAAACTCAAAAATCTCACTTTTAGTAAACTCTAGAAGCCTCTAGAAAGAATCTTGCAATGGCAGAACTGCTCTTTTTAGGTTCATGTATCCCTTACTTTATGGAGCTAACCCCTTGATGTGAGGAGCTTATCCCTTTGAAGGAGGATTCTATCCCTTCATAGTTGGAACTGAAACCTCCTCTTTTCCACTATAAAAAGAGGCATTTGGTAGCCTCAAGGGGAGTTACAAGCTTTAGAATTATTTGAGGTTAAGTGCTATTGGGATTCAGACGCATTTAACTGAGATTTTTGTGAGGAGAGATCACATACCTCTATCTGTCTCGGTTGGAGGAGTGCAAGACTTGTCAGAGTAGAGGAGATTCCTGCTTCAGACCCCGAGAAGGCCTGTTCAACATCAAGGCTAAGGTTGTAAGGTTTTCCTTCTTTTAAAGTTAATACAAATGAATTCATTTTTCTCAATAAGCTATTAGTTAACTATTTATGTCATGGATTCCTTGATCACCATGATGAGCATGATTTATGATGTTTACTATACAGGTGCTATTTAATGCTTGCTTGTTTGTGACTGCAGGTTTGCGAAGATAACTTCTTCAAGTGCACGAGGGACAACTATTTCGAACAAGCATCGAATCTATGGTAAGTTCTTAAACACCTTTATAGCATTCTTTTATGAATTGTATATGTTTGGAGAAAGATAGGTTTATTTGGTTGTTTGTTGCTAGATTACCTTTTGGTACTAGGGAAATCGATCTTGTCCGCAAGATTGATTAATCCGCACAACACAACAATAGAGATGAGATGATATGGATGAAGCTGATGTAGAAACTACAACTCTTCTCCAATAGATCATCTGGATGAAATAATGGCTCCTCCAGTGAAGAAATCAACTCCCAGAACAACCACTGCAACAATCGTTGCAATTCCTCCCTAAAATAACGTAGATCTGGACTGAAACTTCACTGTATGGGATAAAAACTCCTTGGAATGGTGCCAAATATGTCAATAAAGCCCAAGGGGCTTCTTTATAGGTCTTCCAAGGGAAGGAAACCTTCCTCCACTGCAAAAAATATCTCTGAAGACACCCAATACAATCCTCCACTGCTGCACCCTGCAACACAGCACAACTCTAAGTAGAAATTACGCTGATGAAGAAATTTGTATCTTGGACAAATATTAAAATGTGGAAATGTAGTGCATTACTCTTCCAAGAGGCCTCTCAAATAAAGAGGTGGGATTCCTACTGGGGAACACCCTATGCTGAACAACACCGCAATCTTAGCTAAATAGTTGAAGAGGGTAATAAGTCTAAACAGACCATATATAAAATAATAATCCAAACATAACCTCATATGGCTGCCATCCTCTTGCTTATATAATTTATGAGGTTCCTCACCCTTGGCCCCACTCAATTAGGTCACTACCTCCATGTAGTCAATCTCCCTCCAAAACTGCATTTTCCCACCATGAATGCCACTCCTCCATAACAATGATGTTTGATATGGTCAAATTTGACCCAGTCTTCATGCTCCAGCCCCCTTTTCACACCTAAGGGTCCTCAATCCAGCTTTTAGATGACCTGCATTCACACTAGGAGTGTCTTTTATTCCTACTAAGGAGATTTATGGGTCTCCATACCCTCTTATTCCTCTATCTTAAAGAAAAAGAAAAATTTAATATTCCAATTAGTTGTGTGCTAATTTAGGAATGTACAATCCTCCCCTCCCAAATGTTGCTTGTCCTCAAGCAACTGTAAGGATAGAACTGAAGAGCCTCTCCTCTTCCTCTTGTAGAACCCTCATATAATAAGTTCCTCCAATGAACGAGATGTTGTCTCATCAATAAGTCTCCAAGTTGCTCCTCCCAAGTGTATAAGTATGCCTTTGGTAAAGAATCCAAATGGCTCACATCATGAAAAAGTGGAATATCCATGGAAGCAACTATATGTGGTCTAGAGGCCTTCTTGAGGCATGGAATATGAAATATATTGAGAACTATCATTCCCATGTGAAGCCTCTATCCCCAAGCTATCATCCACAAAAAGTGAGTTACCCTCCAACATGGCAGCTCATGAAAAATCTCCTCCACCTTTGGCTCCTACAATGTAGGTGGGTTTCATAACTGAACATGGTAGATACAACGCATTTTTACCAACTTCTATTGTAGAACTTCATGTGGCAAGTTGTCTTCTAGCAAATTGCTAGCTGTGAATGTTTATTCATCTACTATGAGATAGTAAATTGCATTATATATCAACTGAGCATAATAAAAATAGCACGACATTTTCCCAAGGTCATGCAAAGAAGGGCTATCCCCATCATGAATGTTGCTCCTAGAATGACCATGAAACCCAAAAATAATCTTGCCTCTTGTAGAACAATGCACTGTACATAGATGGTGAGAAGATGAAAATACTTTATGAAATTGTCAATAAGTACAGAAATACATTTACTACCATGCATTGTGAGTAGGCTGAATGTGAGGTCCATAGATGAGCCCTCCCATGAGAATCTCCTCATAAAGGTCTGCAAAATGAAGGGATGCATACTCCCCATGGAACACCCCATCAATAGATACATAATCCCAGGTGACAACGATGTTGGCCTTGGTGATAAGGCTCTTGCCACTTCATGAATCTATTCTTTGGCATGTCATATGCCAAAGTCATCCACCATATTGTTGCTATGTGTGGGAGGCTCCTTCCTATGTGGAAGTGCCTCTTGAGCCTTCAATGCTAAAGGGTAGTCTCCTTGCACTTTGATTGTGCCATCCCTTTCTCCTAAAACATCCTGCAAAGCATGGGAGAAATACAGCCCATACTCTCCCAAGAGTAGCCAAAGCAACAAGAGCTCTTGTTGCCTCCTCACACCTCCATCATACAAATCATGAGGTGAAAACATGATGATTGACGTGAAAAATGTCATATCAACATAATCCTCCCAAACTCCTTGCTGGCATATGATGCAAGTTCCATGCCAAGTCCCAACCAACAACATACTCTTTGAAATAGAATGTGTCACATGATGACCAAACTCTTGCAAGAGTAACCAACGCAGCCTTGCCTCCTATTACCTTGTGTCATAGATCTGCAAGTGGCTTTCCAACCTCTTGCTCATCAACATCACCCATCCAACCAATGGTGAGTGTCTAACATCATGCCCAAAATTGGCATTCCTCCAATGGAGAATACCATCCTCCCAAATCATATTTCTATCTTTGCCTTTCATGGGATTTTGAAACGCAATCTCCTGAAGATCTCCAAATGAAGACCACTCCTCAATGACCAAGTTGATCCCATAAGGATTCAGATATACTGAAAGAAAAGTACTCTCATTGAGAAATGAAGTGCTCATTAAGAAATATCCATCATAAAAATGGAAGATAAGATATCTCTCATCAACCATCTTCCTATGCCCTGCTACACATGTAGAATGGTCATTGTAATTCTACAATAAAGGTGAGGCTCCCAACTCATCACTACTGCTCAATGACAGCGTTGCTGATATCCATGATGGTGCATATATTGTCTCTATATTATGCTCAATGTTGAATACATAGTTCTGCATTCTCTGCTCAGGACAATGTTCATCCAATCCTAAAAAATTATACACTAAAACCCCAAGTTGTGTGCATCTCAACCATGATATACTAGGATGACTATATATCTCCTCCTTGAACAAATCAAGGGTCCTCAGTGCAGTGATAGTCTGCTGCTCCAAATCAGAAATGTTCTTTGACCCTAGGCCATCCATTTTCCCTGACAGCATGTTTCTATAATCCTCCATATGATGTGCTACAATAACAGGAAATGGAAATATGTGCATACCTTAGGAAAGCTTGGGAACATCTTGTACTACTACAAGGGTTCCTTCCTCCAGTGTGATGACTTCCTCAACTACTGATGATGATGGATGCTCCTCTATGGCTAAATCAGTGCTGGTACAAGTCTCCGCCTCCTCATGCATCTCCAGAATAGTGCATGGGACTCTAAATTTCAAGAGATAAAGACCACTTTGCAAAGGTGAAAGTGTTCTTTCTCCTGATGCAAGTGCTCCTGCAGCAAGTGGTGGTGAAGGCATCTTCTTCTCTGATTTCTTCTTATCAAACTTCTTGATCAACCTTTGAGTAAAATATGCATTTGAAATCATTCTTGCATGAATCAAATGGTTGAACCACCAAATGTTTTCTTCAACCTCAAGGTGCAGCACTGCAATCTCAACATCTTCTCTCTCTACTACTGGATGTAGTAGAAAAAATGCATCCAACTTCATTCCCCAAGCTCTTGTTGTACATGTGGATGACCCATCAAATGTAGGCAATATAAATCTATTTTTTCAAGGTATTCTTTCTTCTTTGAGATGAATGAATTGTGAGAGAGTTAGATTGTCCTTGAAATATCTAGGTTGAGTCTTATATTCGGCAAGATACTCACTTAGAATCTCATGATCTAAGTGTCCTACATCTCCATGCCTTTTGTCTTCTTCCAGAAAAGAAAAGGGAATAGTGCATTGTTTTGGAGCTATATGCAATACTGGATATTTCTTTTGCTGATAGGAAGTACATGGACCTTCCTCATCTTGAAACCCTAGTGTGGTTTCATTGCTTTTCTCCACTTTTCTTTGTTTGACCTCCTTGGTGAGGTCCCTCTTATATCTGAAAAGAGATGAGATGAAACACATTCCTTCAATCATTCTTATCTCTTTCTCCTTCTTCCTATTCTCCTGATAGTATAATGGCTGAGATCCACAGGCTGAGCCAAGATTATGCTCTGATACCACTGTAATATTCCCAAATGGGGAAGCAACAATATATGAACAATAAACTGGAAATAACAGTGTAAATCAACACATAAACAATGGAGGCCAATATGGAGCCATAAAATTATGTATAATACCAACAAATCAATACGAAATAGTGAGGGATAAATCATATGAAATGAGGAAACAAGCCTCCTATAAAAAATCACTCCCAAATATGAGTTGATGCTACAATACAAAATTCTGGAGAGCTACTACAGCGCAGTCATATTAAGCATAAGTACAGTTGGAGATCATACAATGATATAAAAATACTGATATAGGCCACAATAGATACTACACATACAGATCTTGGCACTAGATCAGCTTTCCAAGACAACCCAAGAGGGTTTCCGGAAAATGCACACAATGTGCCAATGTAAGTTGTAGCCTGAGGGTTGAAGGTATGCTGCAAAAATAGAAATGAGATCATATGGTTGAACCTGATGTAGAAACATACAACTCTTCTCCAATAGATCCTCTAGATGAAATAATGGCTTCTCCAATGAAGAAATCACCTCCCGGAACAACCACTGCAACAACCCCTGCAATTCCTCCCTAAAATAACACAGATATGGACTAAAATTATGCTGTAGTGGATAAACACTCCTTGGCCTAGTGCCAAATATATTAATAAAGCCCAAGGGGCTTCTTTACAGGTCTTCCAAGGGAAGGAAACCTTCCTCCACTGCCAAACTAGCTATGAAGACACCTAATATAATCATCCACTACTGCACCCTACAACACAGCACAACTCAAAGCAAAAAATGTGCTGATGATGAAATTTGTAGCTTGGCCAAATGCCGGAATGTAGAAATGTACTACAATAATCTTCCAAGAGGCCTCTCAAGGAAAGAGGTGGGATTCCTGCTCAGGAACACCCTGTGCTAAACATCACTACAATCTTAGCTATATAGTTGAAGAGAGCAACAAGTCTAAACAGACCATATACAAAATAATAATCCAAACATAACCTCATATGGCTGC
>JAXQQM020078233.1:0-15118 GCA_034641835.2 Pinus albicaulis
GACAAGATAATGACTCTTGGCCTTCCTTATTTCCTAATAACAAATAATATACAAATATAAATGCACACCCATCCATAGGATTAGGTGTCAACAAAACCAGAACACCACCTCCATTAACTCCTCAATCAACTCCACCAAAAACTCTGCCACATGAGTCTAACTGAAGTCTAACATGCAAGATGCCATCAAACCCTAGGAACCACGTGATTCCTCTGTCAGTTGCATGAGCCACCTCCATGAATCGAACTGAAGTGCTCCAAGAGAGTAAACTGCTGTTTATAGTCTAAATATTATTAAGGGTAAATAATATTTGACTTCCATATTTTTAGGAGAGGCAGTCTAAAAATAGCCTGTGACCTAAAAATATGAGTCTCATCTATTTTTACCAACATGTCGCATACTTCAAGAATCTCCAACCGGAATCCCCGAATCATGCTCCGTATGTCTAAAAATAGACATAGTCTAAAAATAGATTTTTCGACAAAAATCACCTGTGTGGTCGCCACCTAGTTTAGGTGATCACTTTCCAACTAGGATCAGGAAAGATGTTTCGTGAGGCCTCCTTCACTATTTCTTGTTGCCATTTTCAATCGCACACCAGGGCTTTGTTTAAGCCACGAAAAGTGTCTTATGATGATGACCGAAGGAGTTATCTTAGGGCATTATATTTCAGCAGCTAGAATTCAAGTGGACCCAGCTAAAATTCAAATACTCTTGTTAATTCCCACACCCACTACACAAACAGAGGTACGTAGCTTTCTTGGATTTTCTGGTTACTATAGAAGATTTATAGAACATTATTCTCGAATAGCTGCACCTTTATATACACTGACTGGAAATGTTGATTTCATTTGGACAGATAGATGTGACAATGCCTTTAATGATTTGAAAAATCTTGTTTCAACAGCCCCAGTGCTAAGAGGCCCAAATTGGAATTTGCCGTTCCAAATTTCATCCGATGCCTCAGACACAGCAATTGGAGCAGTACTTGGGCAGGAGGAAGACAAGAAGCCATATGCAATTTACTATATTAGCAAAAATCTATCCCCTGCTGAATTAAATTATACTGTGACTGAGAAAGAATTTTTAGCTGTAGTTCATGCTATAAACAAATTTAGACATTATATAACTGGGTATCCTATAGTACTATATACTGATCACTCTGCCATTAAATTTTTAGCAAGTAAACCTGTTACAAACGGAAGAGTGACAAGATGGTTGATTTTACTGCAAGAATTTGATATCACTATTAAAGATCGACCGGGCAAAGAGAACCCTGTAGCTGACTTTCTGTCAAGAATGCCAAAGCCAACAGATACAGAAGCAGTTGAAGACCACTTTCCGGATGAACATCTCTTCGCTTTTACTATCAAAACACCGTGGTATGCTGATATAGCAAACTATTTGGAAATAGGTAAATTAACTAAACATCTATCCCTTAATGAGCGTAAGCAAATAATACACCGTAGTACCCGCTTCTCCTGGATTGGGGGTTACCTATTTCATACAGGTGCAGATATGCAAATCAGGAGATGTGTTAGGGAGGATGAGGTATTTGACATCTTGAAAGCATGCCATGATGGACAGTGTGGTAGAAATTTTGCAGATCGTAGAACTTCCCATAAAGTTTTACGAACAGGATATTATTGGCCTACTATCTTTAAATATGGTAAAAAATTCGTGCAGGCCTGTGATAGCTGCCAAAGGGCAGGTCGCCCTGGGAAGTTTGATGAAATGCCCTTGAACCCTCAACTAGTGATTGAACCATTTGAACGTTGGGCCCTTGAATTTGTTGGTCCTATTAACCCCCCATCAAACCAAAAAACATACATCCTAGTTTCAACTGAGTATGTCACCAAATGGGTTGAAGTAGAGGCTCTTTCAAAAGCTACAGAGGATTCTGTAATACAGTTTCTTTTCCAAATCTTTGTGCGCTATGGCCTCCCAAGGGACATAATCACAGATGGAGGACCACAGTTTGTAGGTAATAAATTAGCTGAAACATTGCAAAACTACCACATTCAGCACAAGATTACAACTCCATATCACCCACAGGCCAATGGCCAAGTAGAGAGCACGAACAAAGTAATCGAATCTATATTAACAAAAATCGTTGCCTCACATAGATGAGATTGGACCTACAGATTGCCAGAAGCATTGTGGGCATATCGAACAACATGGAGACCTACTACAGAATATTCACCATACCAATTGGTATTTGGAAAAGAACCCATCTTTCTTATAGAATTTCAAATTCAAACATTAAGAACAACTCAAAAGGTGGGTCTAAATTTGAATGAAGCCCAGGCTAAAAGACTGCAGCAAATTAACGAGTTAGATGAAATTAGGCTCTCTTCTCTTCAGCACACAACATTAATTCAGAAACAGAGAGCCAAATGGCATGACACCCATATCAAAGAAAAGATCTTCCACGAAGGAGACTGGGCACTCCTATATGATTCTAGGTTTCAGGATTTCCCAGGAAAACTCCAGACACGATGGCTTGGACCCTATGAAATACAAAAAGTGCATGATAATGGCACTATTACATTAGTTACCATTGATGGGTCTGGACATTCCTTTAAGGTAAACGGTCATCGAGTACGATTATATCATAAACCGCTTACCCGAGAATCCTTTTACCAACAGTTACGGGAAGATTCTACCATGGAAATTCTCGCTGAAGGGGAGAACTCCTCCTCGGCACCAGTTTGATAAATCATTTCTTTTTTTAATTTTGTACATAAAGCATTTTTCTGTTTCTTGATTGTTGTTTTATGGAATTTTTTTTTTAAACATTATGTTAATATTACTTCTTTATTCCTTCATCGCTTGTTTCATGAAATTCAATTTTCTTTAAAAGTGAAAAAAAGAAAAAATTCTGTTTATTTCGTTTGTTTTGCTGTTCCTTTCTAAAGGAACATCACTTCTGTTGTTCCTTTCGAAAGGAACAACAGTTTCGTAGAGTGTTTTTTTGTTCCTTTCTAAAGGAACAACACTTCTGCTGTTCCTTTCGAAAGGAACAACAGTTTCGCAGAGTGCTTTTGCTATTCCTTTCTAAAGGAACATCACTTCCGTAGAGTATTTTTTGCTGTTCCTTTCGAAAGGAACAACAGTTCCGCAGATTTTTTTTGCTAAAAGGAACAACACTTTTTGAGTGGATTTTTTTTTGTTTTAAGCCAGCATTTTAAACTTTTGATCGCTTTTATAAATGCAAATATATCATTTATATACAATCATACAAATTAAAGCTTATTGTAATCAGCAAATTTAAAGAAATCGTTATTTTTTTAAGAAAATTGTTTAGTAATGATAAGAAAAGAGGAAAAAGGGGCATGATAAATAACATAACTTTGCTATTTTATTACCATTGAATTAAGCTGATCAATCATTTTTATCATGATTGGTTCTTTCCCACATGCTATAACTATCTTTGATGTTTATCTATGGAATAGGAATAAGGACATATTTTTTTCTATTGAGATGTTCAGACTTCTTCCACCATCCCTACTCTTAAGGAGTGTTGAGCCATCCCTTATGAATAACTGAGGAAAAGTGTTGTATGAAAAAGAAAAAATATATTTACATATTTTGCAGATGGAGGATAGGGGGTCTCATTAAGAGCCAGCCTACCGTGATCATAGGGAAGGCAGTGAAGTGGCATTCCCATCATGGCCACCAAACCAGGGAAATGGTCCAATAGAAAATTGAAAAAATCAAGAAGTCCTTGGAACAAGAGGTCTCATTTCGAGCTGACCTGCCCACCTTTCACTTCTTCCCGGTGAATGGCATTGTGGTTTATCTGGTCACCAAGCCAACACAATGGCCTCCATCATGATATTGAACAAAAAGCACTTCCTCAGTATAAATAAAGGACAATGGTTCCGTGGGTAAGAAAGCAACTCTGTCATGGTTATAAACACCTGTGGGCAACAGAGCTCTGCTGATGGTATTGGAGTCACATTTATACACATCAATAGTTATATTTAACCCTTTTCCTATATCTCTATTTAAATTTCAAAAGAAAATATGAACTCCTCACCTGTACCTCCAAACCTATTATACATGAAAATTATTACAAATCGATCACATTAGTTCGAAATGGTAAATAATGCAATTGTACTTATGTTTATTTTATGCTATCCCTTCTCCTTGTATTTGAATCATTACAAAGTGATTTTCTATTCATTACCGATTCATCACACGCATTTATTTCAGTAATTGCTATAATTTGATTGAATGTATCATAATTACGCTTGCTTTTTACTGCTGTACTGCTGTTGTGCCACACTTGCCTCTCTCAATTGACGGTCGAGGACGACCTATCATTCATTGGGGGGCGCGGATGTCTGCATGAAGATCAAATTCCAAGATTTCTTTACCTGTATATGAATTAAATCCCTGCATTTTAGGGAATAACAAATTTTCAACGAACTGTGCTGTGTTGTTCCATTGTGATTACTGTGTGTTGAGAAAAATTAACAGAGTGTAGAAATGGAAAGACGGCCAATTTGCAGTGAACCATAGGTGCTGATCGTCTCTGATGCTGCACGAGCAATTTTAGAAAGACTAGGGTGGATTACATATTTCATGAGGATGCAACAACCCCATGAAGTAGTGGCCACCAAATTTTTATTGAACTTGCAGGAAGGATCCTCCATGGTCAGAGGAAGACAGATATTTGTATCCGACGAGATAATTGCAGAAGTGTCTGGCATCCCCGCACAAGGGACTATTTGGACTCAGAAGAAGATTAGGATTCGAGAAGCCATGAAGATTTTTCAAGATGAAGGACAAACGTTAGTTATCAAAGGTAAAGGAGTCTAGCCAGGTAAAGGAGTCCAGCTAGCATCATTAGGAGAACCATGGACAGAGTTGGCCAAGATTGTGCAGGCTTACATAACGTGCGACGGAAGAAAGGATGTGGTAAGACCCCGTCACCTTAAGCTACTAGCTGTATTAAAATAGAAATGCACCATTAATTTGCCTGCATTTTTAAATTCTTTGTTGCATGATACTGCTCGCGGTATAAGAAAGGCTCAACATGTAGATATGGTGGTCAGCCACCATTGTCTAATTCAATTAATAGTAAGCCATAGTATCTCCCAGCAACAGACCAGCTGGGAAGAGTTAATATTTTCCATCGACGGAGGGCTATCTCTACTTGCTCCAAAACGGAAGAGGATGGCTGGCTCAATAGCTGAGCCTTCTACTCACAGACAATCCCTCCGATTGAAACGAAGTAGGAGGATGGTGGAAGGAATTTCGGGCAGCAGCAGTTAGCCCGTGGAATTGCACAGCTCAGAGGAGGAACAACCTCCACAATTGGAGGGAGCAAGCCCTCAAACTGATGTGGAAGAAGAATTGGAAGGAGAAATTCGCTACTCGGACGAGGAAGAAATAAGTCGCCATGCCAGTAGCGAAAAACAATCCAGTGCAAAGGAAGGAGATAATGAGGAAGAAGAAATCGAAGGAAATACTGAGGAAGAAGAAGTTGAAGGAGAAATTCGGTATTCAGATGAGGAGGAAGGAAGTTATCACACCTGTGAGGAGGATGAGGACAATCATAGCAGCAATAAGGATGAAACAGACCCTCCCGAAAATACCATCGTAAGCCCTTTACAGGAAGACAAATTGGCCCAAATTTTGGCCAATATGAGTGATTATGCATGACCTCATAGCCCCTTGGACCTCAATATTGATATTAATCAACTACCAGAGTACTCTGCTATTGATAAAGGAATAGCTGGAGAAAAGCTAAATGAAACAACAAACCTTAGCGAAGCTAGGGTTGCTTCTCCTGAGAGGCGTGAACAAGAGAAAGAGAACACTGAACCAATATCTCAACCTGGAAGCCCCCAGGAAATTACAGAGTCAACTGAGAATATGATTCCCAAGGAATCTAGCCAAGGACATGTGAACGTGGAAGAAGAACCCCAAGAAGAGGGTCAAGAGGAAGATTTAACTGAAGGCATGGCTGATATAAATCAAAACCCTGTTGAGAAAACGGGTTCAGATGAAGAAGCCGATGTTCCATTAAGAAAGAGGAGGAAAACAACAGAGATTGAAAAGCCTCGCAGAGAACGAATAAAGCTTCATAAACTAATAGAACAACTTAGGCAAACCATTAGGGTCCTGAGAATGAAACAGATGCCTAAGCGAGCCCCTAAGAGAAGAAGCATTTCTATCAGAAGAAGTTCGAAAAAGAGAAGGGTGACCGCTAATAGGAACCCCGAAGCTACAGAAGAAACCATACCTGAGCCTAATTATGAGAATGCGGAGCAACAAACGGCTGTTCCAACACAAGTTGTTCCAGAAGAACCTGTTCTAAGTGAAAATATGCAATCTAGCAGTCAGCACACTTTCAGTGATCCGACACTGGTTAGAATTCAAGAAGAATTGACACAGGCCCGAATAGAAAGGCAGAGATTGGAGGAAGATACTATCCCAAGAAAGAGATATCAGGAATTGCAGCAACAAATGAGAATTATTCATGAAGTAGAAGCTGAAGCTCATGAAAAACGTTGGAAAGCAGAGGTAAAGGCTGATAAGGTAATGAACCAACTAAAACTAGCCTACAATCAAATGGACACTCTCTGCTCCTTGTATACTGATGTCTTAGCCTGTAGATGCCCCGCCAAAAACTATGCTTTGTTTTTACTAGAAATATATTTACAATTAAAGATCAAGGAAGTTAGGGCAGGGAAATCCATAGAGCTAAAAACCATAGATGACTTGGTATCATGCTGCAAACTTTATGGGATCAAAGTATAGCGCCTTTTGTGTGAATTTTACTTGCATAATCTAATACTTGAAAATGACTGTGAATCAAACCCTAGCCCTTTTATTGGAGATGTTCAGTTTCAGGCATTCATTTCCTTTACTGTAAATAAATTAAAATGGCTTAAAGCCTATAATGCCTTTCAAAGGCAAGAAAATGAATTAGATCTATGGGTCAGAAGTGAACCTCAGGATCCACTTCAATTTTGGGCTAGACAGAAAAGTTTGATGACAAAGGAAGGCGTTACCCAAACCCTAGGGCCTGTCCACAAATCAATTATTTTGAATGGAACAGACTATTTTTCATCCATTAGGAACCAAGCTTATATAGTAGCCGAGGTCCGGTGGAGAACCTCGAATCAGAATGTGCAAAATAGGGAACCATTTAATTATAGAAACTTTGGGCTAGCTGCAGACCGCTTGATTTCCTATAGCCATATCGTTTTAAAAGAAGGACCATACTGGTTAGGATGTAGGTTCTACAGCCCTATTGCATGGTACCCTGCTTCAGACTACAAAGCTATTTATGAACTTCTTGAAGGACAACATAACATGTTTTTGAGGAATTAGCTGCACTACGTGGTTTTAGGCCCATTGATGACAAACCTTATCCGGCTTATTCTTTGACTGCTCTCCATGTGAACTATATTTTTCATGAGGGCATGAAAAATATTAAGCAGGGGGGTATGTTGGGCAGTGAAATAGGTATGAAATTACTATGTATTTACTCATTCTTTTACCATAGATATACTCCTGTTTGCCTTGGAAAGGTAATTTATCATAAGAATTACAATAGAATTGGAAAGGTTTATGTTTAGTACAAAAAGATGACTAAAGGTTACTTTTTGATTGACAAACAGGAATCTGAAGAGGTGAACAGCTGTACCAAAGGCAGGGGTGAGAATAGTCTAACTGCTGCTCCATCAGCGTTGAACCATATCCAGCCAAAGGCAAGGAGATCTGAACGAATAGCCCAGAAAAGGCAGGGGACAGCTCGGCCTCAGTCAGAGTAAACAGGATGATGACTAAACGAAGAGGAGCGAATCCCTAGGATTCAAACTCAGCTTATTCCTTGATTGATCCGTCGAGATTTGTTATATAAAGTAATGTTCTTTAGTGACAAAGGGATGGTTGCTGTGGAGAGAGTGAGTTTAGTCGAAAGACTTTACATTTAAACATTTCCTCTGTAATGTAATGATTATTAACTCTCTATTTTGAGAGAAACTTCTCTGTAATGCTTTATGTTGGTTTAATATAAGACACACGTTTCATTTACCTTCTACAGTTATGAATTAGCCCAACAGTATTTCACTGGCGCTAAGGGCCCGACTCTGGTGGAATCACTTCGCTGTTTTTATTTTTAATCCTTGCTTATTGTCGTGTGAAGTGTGTTTAATGTTTGTTTCGATTACAGAACTAGTTTATTGTTGTTAGATCAAATATAGAGTCACTGCTATTTCATTCTTTACAAGAAGCATGTTCGCTGTTCGATTATCTTGTTATTATTATAAAGCTTTGCTATTCTGTATCTGATTTGAGTTGCTGTTCCATTAGCTTATGATTTGTTATAATTGATTGTTGCGTGGCAAGTGGCTATCGACAGGATTAAAGCATGGAAATCTAGTTGCTTGAATATGTTAGAATCGTAATTGCTGTTCATTTCATGTTGCTATTCCATTTCTGTTCATTGCTTATTCATAGTTTTCAATTAGCAAACAGATGAGTTATAGTTACATGCTGCCGTTCCTTTCCAAATTTCATTTCTTTTAAGTTTCTTTCATTGAATTTTTTTTTTCTTTAATATCTCCAACTGTAGAGGATAGAGGTTATTGTTTCCAAGTCCCCAGATTGGTTATCTTGCATCGATTTCTAAGGGAAAGAGTTACTGCTACTGCATCCCTAATCGATGTTTTGCAAGATTGATGTAGTTTGATCTTTCCATTCATGCCACTGTAATTAGGTTTCTTTACAAGCATTTGTTATTTTTGCATTCTGTACTACATCTTCACAACATTGCTCTTAGATAATTGCAGCCTCAGACAGAGTACACTCTTGTAATAAAAAGTCACTCCCAGATTGATGATTAATGTAGGCTAAATAGGTGTTCAAAAGATACCTTTTTGTGGCTCAACAAACCCCAAGGACAGTACATACCTCAAGGTCAACCCCAAGCTCAATATGCTCTTCAGGGTCCTTATCAACCCCAGCTTCAGTACGCGCCTCAGGGTTATCAACCTCAAGGTCAGTACCCAATTCAAGGTTTCCAACAGCCTTCTGGTCAGTCATCTATACAAGGAGCCGGAAATTTACCACTTACTTATCAACCCTACGTTCAACCAGGCTATGGTCCTTACGTTCAACCTTCTACGGGACAATACCCCGGAATGAATATGGTGTGGGATCCATCCCAATATCAACAGCCTATGCAACCTAATGTGCAGTTGCCTTTTCAACCTGGATAGCCTTTAGTTTCTGGTCCAACCCAGCAACCTGTCCAGCCTACTATTCAAACTCCTGCACCTAGTCCTGTTCAGCAGTCTGCGCCTAGTTCACCTCAGACTCCGCCTCAAACTTCTGCAACTGCTGCAACATCTGTTCAACCTGTAACACCTGTTTCTAGAGTATATGTAGCCCCGAGTTCGTCTATCCCTGCATCCGTGCAAATCCCTCAAGTCTCTGTACCCCAGTCAGGACCTTCAGTTCAGACTTCGGTTCAGATGCCTGCGGGACAAGTAGGTACAAGTACAGTTGTCACAAGTCAACCGCAATTCACGTATCAACCGTACCAGGGACAGTCTCAATTCGGTCCCTTTTCACAAAATCCAAGTTATCAGTATCAACCGTACCCTGGCTATACATATAAGTAGCCTCAACAACCCCAATTTGGGTCTGGGTTAATCCACAGTTTATCCCGAGGAGAGGTTTCACAATTCCTAATGGCGATTCTCGGAGTTATCTGGGTATCTACGCCTCTGGAGCGCTTTGGCTATCGAGTTTCGCGACCTAGCTGTCGATTTACCATTTTATTGCAACTTTGGATTTACCTGATTTGACGCACCTTACGAATGATCCAATTTTCTATTATTCGTATTGGCCGCCAATGCCGCATAAGTTGCCCAGTGATATACCGAAATTCAAAGGTAAGTCAGGAGAGGATCCATCAAATCACGTCATGACTTATCACCTCTGGTGTGCCTCTAATTCAATAATTGATGATTCAATTCGCTTATGTCTTTTCCAAAGAACTCTTATTGGTCTTGTCGCCAAATGGTACATTGAGTTACCACGAGGCTCGTTTAATAATTTCAGTCAGTTAGAAACTGCCTTCTTGACTCATTTTCAGTTTCCTGTCAGATACGACAATGGCACGAAACTATTAAATTCACTAAAAAAATCCACGTCCACGTATATTTCTGATCATATTCATGAATGGCGACGTAGAAGGCGTTTGGTGAAAGTTTACATTCCGGATCAAATTTTGGCGGAATGGTTTGTCAAATCATTGTTACCCAAAATCACTGAAGATGTAGCTAAGGCTGGTGTTGTTACTGAGGAGCAAGTAATTTCTCAAGCTTAATACCTTGACCTCGTTTATACGCAGTCAGGTACTTTACATGAAAAAATCTCCGACCGTCCAAAACAAGGTCAAATAGCTGCTGCTCCTTCAGGGTCTCATGCTGCTGATGGTATGATTGGTACAGTCAATACTAAAAGTAAGAAGAAATATTCAAAGAAATCTTCTCCTATTATAACTTTACTTGATTCCCCGAAAGGAGAATATTCCCCTGAAATTTCTGCCGACATTCATGTCGTAGAGACATCTACGACCAAATCTAAATCTGGTGGTAAAAAGAAAGGGAAGAATAAAAACAAAAAGAATTCAAAAGAGAAAACTGATAAAAATGAATCCAATGACGAAAAACGCAAACCACACTATCCTTGTTACATTTGTGACGAAGATCATTGTTGGAACACCTAATCCTACATGGGTAGGTGTGGAATGCAAAAAGTCACAATGGAGTCCAAGTGACCTTGGAATATGAAACCAAGAGTCACACCATTGTACTATAAATGTACATCTTTGTATAATGGAAAATAAGAAAGCCTCACGCTTATCTTTCATTGTGTGTTGAGTCTCTTGTGTGTGTGTGTTATCTTCCTCATACACCATGTGTGTGTTTCAACATGGTATTAGAGCGGGCGATTTCTGGCCGTGCTCCACTTTGAGTGAGCCATTTGTGTTTATGGCCTATGCATATCTGCAAAAATTGTTGGTTTTTTTGCAGCACTCAAGTGTTTGTAGCAGTATTTTTACCACATTCAGAAAGTGGTTTTGGAGAAGGAGCAACATTCAGAAGAAGGAGCAGCATTCAGAAGAAAGAGCAACATTTAGAAATTGACTTTGAAGAAGAGCAGCAGTGGTGTTGAAGAAGCACATCAGAAGGTTTTCTAAATTCTAATGTTTTCCTGCAATTTCTGCATTTTAATTCTGCGTTTGAAGAGATGCTGGAATAGTGTTTTAAATTGGGTTTCCGAAGTAGAAGTTTCTGGCTTTTTAATGGAAAAGAATTTTGAGTTTTTCTGTTGCTGAGCTATTGGAAAGATTTCTGAGTTTTACTGTTGAAATAATTTGGAAAATTCTGCAATTCTAGGTTTCTCTGCTACTGGAAAAATTCTATTGTTGCCCTCATTTCCGCACTTTGTCCATTCTGCTATATATTTGAAAGGAAGAAAATTCTGCTGCTGGAAGAAAATGTAGATTCTCTGCTCTCTGCTGTTTTGATTTTAAAAAAAAAATTAAAATTAAAAATAAAAAAAAAAATAAAAAAAAAAAATAAAAAAAACATTCACTGCTCCAGGCCTTTCGGCCCTCCACCATTCCCTGCACAATCCCCTAACTCCGCACCCCATTCTCTGTACGCTGCACACATCCCATTACCCCCCTGCTCTGCACGCACCTACCTCCTTATCACTCCACTCCTTGGCCGCCCCTCCTCACATCTCCACGGCCTTCGGCCTTCCCAACAGGCAGTCTCCTCCATTAAGCATCGCGACCCTCCTTTCCCTCTAGCCTACTCCTCCCACTCTTAAAACTCATACCACCTGCTCTCCCACCGGTTCACGCAGGTCACTGGAGTACGCCCCCTCTTCCTCACGCCTTCTCCTTACGGCCGTGCACCTCCACACTATCCAACGCCTCTTCTTTTGCAAACGCTCCCTTACCCTTATCGGTCCCTACGCTCCACATCTGCTACAGCTTTCCACCTGCTTTACACCTAATCTACGCTTCCTCCCCATTTCACTGTTATACGCTATAACTCTTCCAAACATTCGATTCTCCACGCCATACCTTATCCCTCCCCTGCCCATACGCACACTCTGCACACTGCTCACCATACCTCACCCCACAACATTTGCTTCCCCTTCCCCTCACATACGCTCTCCCCTCCCTCAAACCTTTCGACTCCTCTCCTACGTGGCCATTAAATAATAATCCCCCCATTAATAAAAACCCTCCCCATTTTAAAATTTGATTCTTTAATATTTCCCCTCCATTTAATAAATTTTCCCATATAACAATCCCCCCATTAATAAAACCCCTCCCCATTTTAAAATTTGATTCTTTAATATTTCCCCTCCTTAATTTTTAATGGTCCCTAATTTTAAATTAATTTCCATATCTTATTAATTCTCCTTTTTAAATGTCCTTTCCCATTTTTTAATTAATTTCAAAAAAAAAAAAAAAAGAATTCCCATAGTTTCATTCCCCTTTTTTAATCCCATTTTAATATCTTCCTTTCCTACCCTTTTTAAAATTCCCCCTTTTTAATTATTCCCTTTTTTTAATTTAAAAAAAAAAAAAAAAAAAGGCAGAGAGAGAGAAGAAAAAGAGAGATTTGAACAACAGAAAAAGAGAAAATCGACATATGAAGAAGATGGACTGAATTTTGCAGATTTGATATTTTATGATTTGTGGCATAAAAATGATTTTCTGAAGATTTTTACATGAGAAGACAAGTTTGCCATCATTTGAACAGCTCTTTGAAGAAAATTTCAGCTGAAGGCTTCTTTCATAGTGTTTTCAGCTGCACATATTTTTGCAGAGATTTTGTATTGAACTCACATTGTGAGTGAATTTGCCTCTTCATTCATAGTTGGAATCAGTGAATTTGAGTTGTTGATGTAAGTCATTGTTGATTGCCCTCCATCATTTGAGGAGCACACTTTGTACTTTGAGAATTTCTTGAGTCAATTGTATTTCTTGTTGCATCACATTGTAAACGGGTGCATTTTCGGTTGAAGCCGACACCCTTTCATTCATTTTTGAGCCTAAATTGTTGAAAATGGCCAAAATCAATGAGGTATTAATGTTGTTGAATGACCTCATTCATTCAAATGTTGATGACATGATAAAAATGAGCAAGGATGCTCTTTGTAAAATTCACAGTTGTTTACAAGATGCACATGAGAAGATTGAGTTTTTACAGTTGGAATCTCAGCTCCAACAAGAAGAACTTCAGCAAAAGAGTCACCATTCTGAACCTGTTTCTGTTCAGAACATTGTGAAGGACTCTCATCAGAAGAAAGAAGATAAAGTTGCAGATGATTCCCATTCAGTTCCTTGTACTAGAGTAGATGTACATGCAGATGCAGCAACTCAGCTTGCACTTCCTAAGCCCATCATTAGACCTTGGGAAGAGCTTGTCCACAACAAGCACCGAACTGGTCTTGGATATGACAAGGATGTGTCCTTTCATATTCCAGACTACACAAAGCCCATCATATTTCAGAGTGCCGGATTCATGTATCACAGTTCACCTGCAGTTGTTCTAGATCCTGTTCCACAACAACATCAAATCGTAAAATGCCAACACTGTGATTGAGTTGGCCATATGAAAGATCACTGTTTTGATCTTCATCCATGCAAGCACTGTGGTCGGCACACTCATTCTTCAGACAGATGCTTCAGACACAAGCCTCCTGCAAGAACCAAGATTCATCTTGGATGGATCGCTTCTTGGCAATGGGCATTAGCAGCCAAGAAGATGTTTAAGACACATGTCAGAACTTGTTCTCAGATATTGAGCAAACTTGCAGTTGAGTTTTCGCCATCATCTCACCTTGTCCCTGACAGGGGGGGAAATGGTGGTCATGTACAAGCTTCGACGATAGATCAAGCGAGCCTGAGCCACAATCTCTCATTCCATGTTCAGAGTTGTAGCCAGCAGTTCAAGCGAGCCTGAGCCACAATTCGTCATTCCAGATTCAGAGATGTAGCCAGAGACACGGATGCCCATGAGCATGCCTTCGGTTGGTGGATAACCTAAAACCATCATCTTTGGTTGGTGGATAACCTAAAACCATCATTTTCGGTTGGTGGATAACCTAAAACCATCATCTTTGGTTGGTGGACAACCTAAAACCACCACAGGTAGTAGACCTCCCTTCTTTAGGTCGAAGGTCTCCCTTTTTTATGAGGGACAATTCCTCTAGCAGAAGCCTTCAGCTTCTTGCCAGTTTTGGAAGAGTTCCGGGAACTGCAACATGTATTGCGTTCCAGTGTTTGTGGTCATCCTAAAACCACCTCTTTTTCCAACATTTTAGAGAGTTGATTCAGCCAAGTGCTGTCATGTATACTTTGCAGATTTGTATTACAACTCTTTTCTTGGACTCACACATACCCCTTCGGATTAAGGGGGGATGTTGGAACACCTAATCCTACATGGGTAGGTGTGGAATGCGAAAAGTCACAATGGAGTTCAAGTGACCTTGGAATATGAAACCAAGAGTCACACCATTGTACTATAAATGTACATCTTTGTATAATGGAAAATAAGAAAGCCTCACGCTTATCTTTCATTGTGTGTTGAGTCTCTTGTGTGTGTGTGTTATCTTCCTCATACACCATGTGTGTGTTTCAACATGGTGTTTAACAATCATTTTAATAAGGAATTCCCACATCGAGCAGAGGTTGCGAAATTCGTTAAAGGTTCACAACAACCTACTGTCTTGAAGGATCCTTTTCTGACTCAAGACAGTAAGATGGTTGGTTCTACCTCGACTGCCTCAGAAGAACCTATTTTTATGATGTCTCATGTAAGGATTGCGACGTGATCGCAAGATTATGGTAATAAGAATCCTGTTGATGGTAAAGAAGCAGAATCTTCTAGTGCAAATACATCAACTACACCTCCTCCTGTTTCTGGTCCGCTACAAATTGAGAAACCCAATCTAGAATTAATAATCAAACCGCCTGCTAAAGGTGTTCTTCATAAATCATCTTTCAATCCACATGCGAGAGCTGCTCAGAATTACAACATTGTTGAAGACTTAGCTA
>JAXQQM020061449.1:0-51912 GCA_034641835.2 Pinus albicaulis
TACTTGGGCTGAGTGCACATGAGGAATGGGAGAGGGAATTCCACCTAGGCCCGAGCAATGGGCAGCGATGCCTCCTTTGTCAATTTCGAGGGTGGGAGGTATGACGAGAGAGAGGACACCAGAAGGGAGGTTAGGAGATTGAAGGAAGGCATGAGCTCTTTGGGTTATGAGGATAATTTATGGGGTGTGTGCAACCGTTAGGGACAGGGGGTGGAAAAAATTAAGCAGGGTATGAGGGCAATGGGTCCGCAGAGGGACAAGAAGAGGAGAAGTCCTAGGAAGAGGCCCCTGGGTCACCTTTATTCTGATAACTGGGATGCATGGACCTTTTATCGTTTTCATTATATGGAATTATGCCTTTGTTTGATTGTGTGGACAGGTCACCTACCCAGAAACCTAGTCAAATATTGTGGGATGACATGCTCCAAGATTCCTGCAGCTCGCGACCATTCCAAGAGCCCTGCAGCTTGAGGCCGTGGCTGGAAAGATAAAGGGAAGGTGGTAGAAGCCCAACCCAGCTCACCCCTGAGCAAGCCGAGAGGAAGGAGGCCTGCAATCGATGTGATCCAAGAGGTAACGAAAGCATACCACGAGAACACATCAGAGGAAATTCAAAAGCTCATTGAAAAATGGGAAACTGACATAAATAGACATGTAGAGACAAAGATGGATACTAAGGAATGGAGAGGTTTAATACCAGATTTGGGACAAACAAGGGGCAGACTAACATAATTCAAGCAGACACTGTATCTTTATTGGTCTATGAAGAGCATCCTTGGCAAAGCCTTGGAGCAGATCTCTATGAGCCTGGTGAAATTAGCCCAAGACTTCCCAGACTACAAGAGTGAGTTCGATAAGATCAAGTTCCAGCTGAGGAAAAGAGTTCGAAAAGATAAATTTCATATTTACGATGGAGCTATGTAGTTTAATTAAGGGTTTTATTTAGTCCTAGATGGACCTTTTAAAAGCTTTGATGGAGGGCTTAAAAAATACCCTCACAAAGATACATTTTCAACCTTTGGAACATAAGTTCTTCCAAAAAAGAGTAACCCAACTCCATCGAATTCACCCTTATTTTATTTTGAAATTACAATAATATAAAAATATTTATCTTAATTGGCTTATTCATAAAATAAATAATTATGTAATATGGTTTTGTGTATTTATTTTCTAATGAGAATAATATAAAAAGTAAATAATTGAAATAAAATATTTAGAAAACAATTACTTTGAATTTGTTGTATTTATGGTGCAAAATGAGAATAATATAAAAAGTAAGTAATTGAAATAAAATATTTAGAAAACAATTACTTTGAATTTGTTGTATTTATGGTGCAAAATGAGAATAATATAAAAAATAAAATATTGAAATAAAATATTTAGAAAACAATTACACCTTGAATTTAGTTTTACATGTAAACATGAAAAAAAAAATATTATAAAATAAATATTTGTGAGTTTTATTTCTAATTTATATATTCATAATATAAATATTTGTAATTTTTTTATAGTTATGATGACAATTCACATTAATATAAATCCACTTGTACATTGCCAACCAGGCAAACACAAATTTAACTACCCTACTTTATAAAACTTGACAATATAGCATACTACCTTCTTTAAATATATGGTGATTATATACTTCATTTTTAATATGATACATAAACATTTACACCACATTAACACCACATAACGTAAGTGGTGCTAACTTATGGTGATATAATTCATTTTTAATATAATACATAAACATTTACACCACATAACTTAAGTGGTACTAACTTATGGTGATATACTTCATTTTTAATATAATACATAATCATTTACACCACATTAACACCACATAACTTAAGTGGTGCTAACTTATGGTGATATACTCCATTTTTAATATGATACATAAACATTTACACCACATTAACACCACATAACGTAAGTGGTGCTAGCTTATGGTGCTAAAAGAGAGCTTTTTTTGTTGTGCATTTCATGTAATCGAGAAATGTTGTTGAATTATGAGAAAGATGAGAAAGCATTTACATAAAGAGATGAGATATTTGACTCTCAGTTGCATTCAACCGACAGAAACATGATGTGGAATATTGGGCCGTTCAGTGGGACAAACATCAATCGCATTGGCTTTAATGAATGATTGCAATCTTGTTGGAATGGCAGAGAGGAAAAACACAAAAAAACAATTCAAACACAAATCATATGAGCTATGACTTTTCCATTAATCTTCAATCTCACTCAATCACAATCACAATGAATATAATTAACCTAGCAAAGGGTATTTATCCTAAATTGTTTGACATGCACACACTTACCAAACTTATCTATCACATAACTCAACTTGCTCAATGTTCACTTAACTCACTTTCTAACTCACTCACCAAATTTATATATCACACAACTCAATGCTCACTTAACTGATTGTCTAACTCTTCATGCAAGAGTAATTACCTTACTTTAACACTCTCCCTTAATTACAACCATATGACTCAACATAAATCAAACAAGAATTAACTATGCCTTCTAGGCTTACAATAAAAAATTGACTCAAATATCACTCAAACATGCTTACTGGTCTATGTCTCAACTAGGCTTACAATGACTCAAAACTTTTGCAAATTTTCATTTTCTTTTACTCTTTTCCAAATTCTATATCCTGGAAATTTCTTCATTCTCTTTTGTGTTTTCTTGTTGTAGGCTTTCTTCACTTGTTGCTGCTACAATTTTTCTTTGACTTGTCTCGAATTTGTGCTGAAAAACAATCTAATCTTGTCTTCCACACTTTCCTCTTAAAATATTTGTTCAAACATGGATTTCTGCCATAACATTACATCTTCAAACTGTTTTCTTTACTCTGCTTCTTGCGCTTCATATTCCTAACTTTATTTCTGCCATATTTCCTGATAGCAGAATCTTATCTCTTCTTGACTCCATTGTAGAAAAATGGTTTTAGTGCATTCTTCCTTGTTTTCATAAACTTCCATATCATTCTCTTCACATTCATCATCAAGTATTGTTGCTTTCTTCTTGTAATCTGCACTCTCAAAATCATTCTTCACCATTTCATTCAATTCTTTTATTCCAACTACTGCTTTAATACTCACATCCATTTGTTCAATTGGCTTCTCAATCCATTCTTCAAATGACTTCAAATATGCATCAAATTTATTAACAACCGTGATTTCATCTTCTGTTCCCATGCTATTTTAAGTCCCTGTATATTCAAAAACAATGTTAAAAACATCTTTATTATGCTCTTCAGTGAGATCTTCCTGCTCTTCCTCTTCCTTCTCTACCTTCTTTTCAATTTTTTTACAAACCTCTGTTGTTGCAAACATGTTGTCTTCCACTTGGCTTCCAAACACAAGTGGGTTTCTCTCACCGAATAACAACATATCAACATGTTCTTTTTGTTGCATCATGTGAAACGAATCATCACCAGTTAATGGTTCTTCATCAAATTTAACTTCAACAATTCCAATTGTTGGATCCACCAAACAACTTTCTTCTCTATTGATAGATTTATCTAAGCGAAACTCAATTGCTTCTTGTTTGCACACTGTTTCATGAGCAGTTCCAACTGCTTCATATATTTTTGCTACAAATGTAGCTTCAACTTACAATGATTCATCAAACATGGCGTTTACAATATTACCATAATCAATCTTTGTTTCAAAAAAGAAACCACACATAACATCAAAATAATTTTCATCCAGACTATGGTGGGATATCCGAGTATGCATCTGTTCAATGTCAATTTCATTGCGAATTTAAGCTTTACCAAACTCACTAGCTCCAACTGGATTCACCAATGCACATTTCACTTTGCACTCATCATTCACATGTGTTTCATCACAGTGGGCTTCACCATCTTCTTCACGATCCACGTTACGGTGGAGTGGTTGACCATTGATATGCTCAAGCTCTGTTTCACATAAAGAAGCTTCAATTTCTCTCTTTGCAATATGTGTTGCACCTTCTTCATCCATATGCTAGCTTTCATAATGGGTTTCATCATCATCTTCACCATCCACGTTACGGTGGAGTGCTTGAGCATTAATATGATCTTGCTCTGTTTCACATACAGAGGCTTCAACTTCCCTCTTTGCAATATTTGTTGCATCTTCTTCATCCATATGCACGCTTGCATAATGGGTTTCTCTAAGCTCTGTTGTCCTCATAGAGTCTTGCTCATCTACTCTCAGATCTACGTCTGATATCTTGGCATGTGACATATCCTGCTGTTGCATGTCACTCCTCCTTGCACCAAATTTTGCTTCCAGGATCTTCCATGATTCCTTGGAAGTTGTAGCTTTTTCTACTTTGCACATAACCGTTTCATCCATTGCATGTTGAATGAAACTCAAAGCTAGGGAATCTTTTCTTCTACAAGACATCTTAGTTCATCGACTATGGCTTGAACCTCTTTAAACACGGAAATTATTTTTGCCTCTTCTTTTTTATCCTTTTTCTTACTCTTCTTTAGTCGCGCTTTGCAATCCATAACTTTTGTCATAATTGCATGCATGCTTGCATGAGGCTATCTTCTATATTGCCCCCGAAAAAAATTATGATTTTTAGTATGCGCCCCCGTAAGGCACAATCTTCTCCAAAAAGCCTGTCATGCTTGACAAAATAGAAAAAGATTTTGTGAACTCGTACTTTAAAAATACCTAAATTCTCTTGCCAATAATAACTAGAAAATATTGTACATACACCTTGCTTTTTTTCTTTTTTAATAAAAAAAAACTTAAAAAGATATAGATATATTTTTTATACCATGCACTTGTGCAACCCTTAAAAAAATCCTCTTATAAAATCCCTTCTCGAATAACCTTTTGATAAAATCCCTTCGAACTCTCACATGAAAAAACTTAAAAAAATCCATTTTAAAAATCTTCTTCAAATCTCCTCTTCATGTGCGTTATGAAGACACTTTTAAAAAATCGTTTAACCTTTGTAATATGAAAAGCGTAGTTAAATACTTAAAAAAAAAATATCAAACTTCTTTAAAAATATCTCCTTGGAAATCTTACGTACCCGTTTCGAATATGCCAAATCTTTGAAAAGTAAATGCTCCTTTTAAAAAAAGGATACGTACTCCTTTTAAAATGCTAACGCGCTTGAGCCAATGTGCATTGACTTGATACGGCTGGCGGGCTTGTTAAGGAAGTTGTCTACTCAGGCAGTGAAATAGCCTGGACGGCAGAAAACTGTTGAAATCTAGTAAATTAAAATTCAAAAAGTCAGGTAGTTGGAGTGTTTGGAATCCATTTTTGATAGTGGAAATGGATTCAGCACTATCAAAAATCCTTAGGGCACTCAAAATAATAAATTTTAACAACTGTAAACATGATTCTGGGCAAATCTTTGCCGAATTTTTTGAAATCATTGTCGGATTTTGGGCCATTTCGCTGCCTCTTTAGACTACGCGCTTGTTAAGCCGTAAAACCGATTCTGCACCCTCGAAATCAATAGATAGCGATTATTGAAAATTCGTAAGCTTCACAAAATTTGCGCAGTTTTTTAACTATAAAAGTGCGGGCCTGGGCGGGTTTTGCTCTAAAAACATGCGGATCTGCGAGATTCCTTTTTGTTCAACGTTTTTGCAATTTTTTTTTTTTTTAAATTCCGGCCTTCTGCTCTTGGCCTTCTTTTTTTTCTCTGCTCGCCCATGGATTTTGTGATCCTTCCTCAGCTCTGATACCAATATGTTGGAATGGCAGAGAGGAAAAACACAAAAAAAAAAGTTCAAACACAAACCATATGAGCTGCGACTCTTCCATTAATCTTCAATCTCACTCAATCACAATCACAATGAATACAATGAACCCGACGAAGAGTATTTTTCTTAAATTGTTTGACATGCACACACTTATCAAACTCATCTATCATATAACTCAACTTGCTCAACACTCACTTAACTCACTCTCTAACTCACTCACCAAATTTATCTATCACACAACTCAATGCTCACTTAACTAATTGTCTAATTCTTCATGTGAAAGTAATTACCTTACTATAACAAATAGTACATAGTTTAAGATGCGATTTTTAGTCAATAAATTTTCCATTTTGGAGAGAGCGGAGGGGCCTATTAGGCTCGCATTTGGGATTAACGATTTTTTGGGAAAATTTTATAATACTAGAAATATTATATTTTATTATAATATTCTTTTATTAATATAATTTTTAAATTTGTATATATTTATATTATTTATACGAGTATAGGACTTTTAATTTGATGTTTCAGTTATAGTATTCTCTTTTATCGAATAATTTATTATTTGTAAATTAATAAAATATTAAATTTTAATTAATTAAAATTTTATTTATATAAATATATTAATGAATTATAATGATTTAAAATAAAATATTTGAAAAAAATTAATTAAGTTTATTTAAATTATATATTTTTCAAATACAATTAAACTTAATGAATAATCAATTTATATAATTCAAATTTAATGTTGATTTATATTAAAAAAATTAATGAAGCAGAGTTTTATAAAAAATGATATTTCTTAAATTTAGTAAAGCTTAGTAAATGATTACAAATAACAAGTTTATAAAAGTAAAGTTTAATAAGCAATAATAAATAACAAGTTTTATAAATGTTAGATCTAAGATTTTTGTGATCCGTAAAGTAGATAAATATTTATAGTATTAATCACATTATTAGGATTTGGTTGAGGTTTTGAACCATCTAATGTGATTTATCTTCAGAACAAGGTGAAAAAGTCCAAGAATCTTCCTGAATAAATAGTGTAGTTGCATCACTGCCCAAAATCTATCAGAAAAAAATAGTTGTTTAAAAACTAGTATATATATATATATATATACCTTTTAAGTGGATATAATAATAAAATATTAAATGTTTTATAAAAGGTTGTAAATTTTACATTGATTAAAATTATTAATTATTATTAATTAATAAACATTATTTTAGTTAAGATAATACATAAGAAACTATGTATTATCAATATAAGAAAATATAAAGGAAATTATATAATATACTTATAAGAAAAAAGAATAGAAAAAAAAGAAAAAAAAAGAAAAGGGGGTTAAAGGAAAACATAGGGGAAATAAGAAAGAAGAGAATTAAAACCCTAAAAATGAGAAAATACCAAAAGTAAAGAAAGACCTAGAAAAAAAAAATCATCTAGACAAAGCTGGAGTCGAACTCTTACTCAACTTTCAACCATCATCTCTATTGAGATTCCTCGCATGCCTTTCAATCTCAATAGTCTCCCTAATCTTCCTATAATGGAAGTGATCCACCCTAAAAATGACTTTGGAGTCTCAATGCAAACATCATGAAAGAATCTTTCTTAAATTAAGTAAAACTAAACAAATAATGACAAATAACAAATTCTAGAAAATAATGTGTATAGTGAAATTTTTTATTATATATTGTGTTTTTTTTTAAATCAAAAGTTGAAATGAGTTTTAATATCAATGAAAAATATCTATTTATTTATGAACATTTTTCATCATTGAGATATTCTATGGGATGGCTTTTATTTCCCATATCTACTTTTCACCTTAAACTTATTTATATGAGATTTCAAACTATAGTATAGTGGAGCTTATATTTTATAGAATAGCTTTTATTTTCCATATAGACTATATTCTTATAAGATTTCAATGAATGACATAATGAAATAATGTGATTTTTGAGATATTTTATAGAATAGCTTTTTTTTTCTAAGATGATTTTTATTTTCTATATGTGATTTTTATTCTCAAAATATTCTATGAAATTTCAACCAATAACATAATGAAATATAGTCATCCTTTAAATATAAAACTAATTTAATGAAATTTCAACCAAAATACTATCATCACTTAGATATTCTATAAGATATATATAAAAAAAAAAATTTAATATGTGATTTCCACTTTTAAATTATTTTTACAATATTCTAATTACTAAATCTATACAAACTAATTGTTGTTGAGCTTAAGCTTTGTGATGGGGATAGTTTTGAATTAATTCCTCCATATTCATCATATTTTTTTTATTAAATTAGTATGCCTCATCATCAAGACCACACTTGTTATCTTGAAGTTTTGACTCAAATAAAAAAAAGTTACAATTATGGAGAATTACTAGTTCAAAACTAATTATTTTATATCATTATTAGATTATGTTAGAGTAGTTTAAAAAATTCATAAATTAACTTGGAAAATAATCTAAATTTCTGCAAGATTATGATAACATTTGATAGAAATTTTGGAAATCTAGATTACAATTGTTAAACTTCAAAATTTTAAGTGTTCCATAAATTTTTAATGATGCTAAATCCATTTTCACGATAAAAAATAATTCAAATACTCCAAAAACAAATTCAAATTTGTAAGATAGACGATTTTGTAAAATGGGTAGACAACGCCGATTATGCTCCTAGAATTTGACTGAAATCCCAAGCGCATGAAACATGGTGTGGATATTTCGCTGCAGCATACAAGAAAAAATAAATAGAGTTTGAATGAATCATTGCGATATTTTGTGTGTGAGGGGATAGGTTTCTGGATGCCTGTTCGTGTTGGGGAAAATTCCACCACTTACTACACCGGAAATTTCGGCCATTTTTATTATATTATATCAAAATCTATAAGTTTTTTTATTATATTAATATTAATTTTAATTTTGAAAGTATTAATTTTGCAAATGATTTCAATGTTTTTAATATATATATATATATATGTAACTGTTTTTTAAAATAATAATGATTTTAGATAAATGTTATTTTGGATTAATCACATTATTAGAATTAATTTGGAAAGACATTTATTTAATTTATGTATCACAAAAGTCTAAGATCTAATAATAATTTTTAAAAATTTATTTTGTTTAGAATAGAAGGGAAGTTATAAATTTCATATTTTATTTATACTAAAACAATATATTATTATTAAAATGTTTTAATCATAATATATAAAAAAAGGTAGACTATATATATCTTTATAAATTTTAATAGTTAAATCACTGAGTAAAGGTGGGTGTTCATTGTCTCACAAACAAGGGATCTCATATATCAATTTGGTGTCTAAGAAGGTAGGAGATTACTCAAAATTCTTTAAAATTTTATTTCCATGTTAAAAGCACATTAAAAGAAGTGTGTTACTATTTCTATAGTATTTTATTTATTTAGTTATTTTAATTTTTTTTGTAAATTAAGATCTATTCATGCATTAAGATGAAACATTATAAGAAGTTCTAGTTTTCCCTAATTTTCCACTTGGGAAACAATGGCAGAGTTAAAGTTTTTTCAACATCCAAACATAAAAATTAAAAACGTTCAACAAAAAGACATAGAGTTTATAGCCTAGAATTTTCCATCCTAATATCGCTTCAAGCATGTTGACAAAAAACCAATGGAAATAGTTGAAGAGACGAAAGTAGCTATAAATTACTGAGACTCTGCTAAATTTGATTCATACACAACAATTAGATCCCTATTGTTGCCTAATGAGCCACTAACAGAATGAGAGAAAAAATAATTTCACACCGCAAACTAGTTTTTCACATATTCAATTACAAATATGATACATACATACATACATACATACATGCATATATATATATATATATATATATATATATAGTTTAAACTAGATCGAAATAATCCAAAACTTGGAGATTGTGGTTGAGAGAATATCTCAACAATTTGCAACAACCCAATCCAAACCAATTCTAATAATGTAAGTATTAATCCTAACACCATCCCTTAATACTTACACTACAAATATCAATATAGAAAACACATACAAGTCACATCTATCTAGTATGGTCTTCATTAGTACTTATACCCACTCTAGAGTCTCACAGACTACTTTCTCCACCACAATTTCGAGCTTATGACTTGACCCATTTAAGATGAAATCACTTCTAACCATCAATGGTGTATTTGTAATACTGACAATGCTGGGGAACACTGAAAAATAGTCTTGATACTAAATCACTTTATGGACATACTTCCATCCCAACAATATGCATTGAAACACATACTCCCAGTTATATAGGTAAGTGGTGTAGGTACTTAATTTATTCAAAAAGCAATCATACAACATGACCTTTTCCACATACACACTTACAAACATGTAATGGTAACCTGTAACTAATGTTCCTTAAATGCCAAAGAACAAAAAATACCACCAACATATAAAATATTGTAGACATAACCTAACTAGAGAAGTGTTCTTTCTGCACCGAAAAATGTGAAGAACCACTAGTTTAAAATTATGTTGCTTTGTTCATTAATTAGTTCACATTTCTTTTAACTACACGACCATGCATATCAACACCACAACAAAATTCCTAGTGAACATAATATACCTACACCATCCTGACTATCATTTGTGCCATGTCGTTGATAGCGAGTTTTTTCCCACGTACATAGATCAAACAAATTACACTAATACATACAACCTAATTGCATAGGTCCCTGAGACTTTGGATCATACATACCCATCTTTGTTTCCTCTAGGAATATTTTTTGTCCATAGTGGACACAAATCCAATTTCTTTGCTCAAATCATTCCTGAATGAAATATATATGTGGCACAAATCCCTCTGTGTAACCATTATTTTACTCAGTTCTTCTTTAGAGGATGAATGAAAGAGCATGGAAAAACATAATTTTCACAAGATACCATTTTTCGTTCTCTTATGTTCTTTGAGCACTGGAAATTATTCAATCACAAGAAAATGATAGAAGTTAGCAACAGGTTGTTGGCCAATACTGATAGGATTGTACAATACCTCTAGAACATGCAAACATTTTCATGTCTAGGCAACACTAATAGAGGATGAATGCCAAACCAACCACAAAGGATTAGTATTGTCTACTTCATTTGTGACATATACAAATTCTGTATTTGCATTAAGCCTCTCCTTTTGATTTTCCAGAAAACTTTGAAGAGATCACTTGGTGAGGGATTGGCTATAGTACACATGTGAAGCAATTCAAAAGTAGATAAACCATGGATGAGAATCACTTTCACACGTGTGGAAAAACTAATTCTCTAAACTACCATTTTCCAATTTTCAAGGCAGATATGAATTCCAATGCAAGATTGATATTCTAAGATGCATACATCACCCAAAAATGGTTATTGTATGAAACTACATTGGGGGATTTATTTCCAGTTTCTTGAATGATTTCCTATTCCTCTGATGAGTTTCTTAGAATAGTTCATGATAGAGAGACTGAAGATTGTAGCAGTCACATTCTCTTTGGATTACCAGGCATAGAAATTCGATGGCTTCCATGATTATAGCTTTTTTGTTCTCGTAGATGAAAGATTAAACAAATCCATACTGTTGGGGTCTTGTGTTTTGATAGATTGGAAAAATCAAAAGACAAGGAAACATCAGAACCAATATTTAGAGTTCCAGGATCTAGTCCTCCTATTCTCAGAGAGGGATCTCTCAAATTGTTTGCAAAGGTATATCTTTTTTGCTTTTAAGTATTGATTTTAGACTAGTTATTAAGTTCAAGTGTTTGTTTTTTTTGGTTGAATTGATACTGCAGAACATGAAAAGTCTAGGAAAGATAGGTAGAAAGAGGAAATATCTGATTCATTGGGAAATGGAGTCAAAATGAAGTTGGTAACAGGCTCACAAATGGATATGGGATATCAAAGGGAAAATCTAACTTGGCCATAATATCCTTTAGTTTTGTGAATGAGGTGAACATTAATGATTTTGAAAAGAGAGGTTTAATTCTCAACAAAGGGAACTTGAAAAAATAACTTGAACATGAAGTGACATTTGATAGACAGGGCTAACCATGAATTCTACAAACCACACTTTAAGAAAATAATGACTTCAAGACAACTTTCAAAATGAAATCTAAGATTCGGGGAACTCCCTATTTCCTCAAATATTTTATTTCAAATGAATTAGAAAAAATGAAAGATTCACTTATAATTGCAGTCATAGAAAAGGGAACTCCTAAACATCCATGATTACAACTATAAAGACCTTTTAAACAACTATTCTAGCATGAACAAAGGGTATGATCAAAACATACCTCTTTGGCAAACTACAAACAATGGTACTTCAAAGGGAGACTTCAAAAACAGTTTTCAAGTGGTAGCAGACAAGCAGGGAAAACCATAAATCATGTTGAAACCAACTATTTGAACTATTAGAGAAATAAACAAGCATGAGGACTAAAGAGAAATATTGAAGACTCTAAAATACCTCAGTAGAAGAAAACATAGAACAGTGAAGGATAAACAGGTCTAAGGTGCTTCCATGAGTCATTTCCTAGCCTAAAATTTTTATCCTACTGTAGTAAGAAATTATGAAACATAATGAAAATAGGAAAAACAACAGACAGTTCATAATACATCACCAACAGCCAAGCTCAGGGATCCAATGATAGAGCCTTCTCAAGAACAATCATGTCACAACATCATCAAGCTTCCAAGACTTCGATTTCTTCTTCAACTTCAATAGACTATGTATTATTTCAGATATTTTTCAGCATTACAACGAGTGATCAACCAACCTTTTACAATGTTCTCCTCAAAGATATTTCATAAGAAAATGAGGACGTGGAAGAGTTCCTAGGGTTGAAGTGTAATTAATTCTATACTAAATGCAACTCCTAGCCTTGAAAACCATGCAAGGCATAAGGAAAGAATGCATCTAATTACAACTCTGTTTCATTTACTCTGTTTCTGATTTTTAGGCTTAATGGGTAAAAAATATTGACTTTAAGGCTCTTCTTATCTTTATAATAACTTCTACTAACAGTTGGGATATTTGTTTTGCTTGTAATAATTGTTCAAGCTGTCTTTGGCCTTAATGTTTTGGACTAAGATTTGATCTGGGTATTCCTTTGAGGCAAAAAGCTGCGAGGTGGCAATATAGTAGTTGGGAAATCAATTCACCCCTTTGATGTGGCTCTGAGGTGTCCTTCGACTAATATTTATCTATAAACACAGTGATTTATCTTTGGATCTGTGTTTAGGCTTGATTAAGCCATAATCTTCATCTTTGACACTGATACATTTTTATAATTGATGCTGACTGTGTTTTGCTTCTTGCAGGTGCACAGAGGTTTTATTGGATTTTTTGCTCAGAAAACAGATAATCATGACTTATCGGTTCCCTAAAAACATTTAATTATCCATTTGAAACCCTTTAATATGTATCAAAAGGTCGCAAGGATCGTCATCCTTGACCAATAATAGTGTAATCATCTGCGGGAGGATTCAAATTTAACTTCATTAAAACCTGCATAAAAACACACAAAAATTACTTAAAACCTGCGAATTTATGGTTTAAACTGCTTAGGAGGGTTGGTGGAAGCATTTCGGAGCGATGCGGAGGAAGTGCAAATGCAAGCGATGGGGGAAAAATCTTGGCAGAATAGCTAACTAGGTGAAAAATGCAGTTTGGGTGTGACAGTGAATATGGACCATTAGATTATAAAGATCAACGGTGGAGATCATTCAGTGAAATACTTGAGAGAAAATATGGAGGGTGAAATGAAAGGGTCGCGTTATAACATAAGTCGTCCAATCTTAGCAATCAACGACCAAGATTAAAAGTAAAAATAACATTGCAGAGGACGGTGGTTTGGTGGAAAATCAGCAATGGTTTGGTGGTATGTGGTTTTTTTCTTTTGGAACGTGATATAGGTCTGCGTTCGACACGTGGATTTCTAAAACCACCCATATTGCGTAAAAGTTGCGCACTGTGGGAAGGGCTCAAAATTTACGTGATATGGATTCTAGGCCGTTGGATTCGATGATCCAGATCTAACGGTGTGGGTTGAGCGCGATAGATGAAGAGCTGCGTGGTGATAAGGGTATGCGGGGTCCAGGTTACGTCAGCAAAATTGGTGCGCACTGGAGGGGTAAAATAGACCATCCGATCGTTAAATTTCTTTGACAAATGGTTAAAATTGGAAAAAGGGGCGGATATGAAAAATGTAGGGAAAAGAAAACAGGTGGAAGAATGGGGCCTCATGACCTTAGATCTTTGAGATCGATGGTCAAGATTCATTTAAAACTTTTATGTCGGGAAACAAAAAATATATAGAAAAGATAAGGTTTCAAAGGAAATGGTGGATAAACAAGGGGAAGAGAGGGGCCCACCTTTTGTATAAGGGCGGAAGGAAGGATGAATGTGGACCGTCAGATCTGGAGGATCGGCGGACCAGATCTGACGATGGAGGACAAAGAGAAGGGCAGGGTTAAAACAAAAGAAGCATTGTGAGCCGTTGGATCTAATAATGATCAACGGCGGAGATTTGATCGCAGGATCACATCGACGGAGGAAAAAGGGTAAAGCAACAATGAAATGTGTCGATGTGATTTAGCACGGACCGTTAGATCTAGGAGAGATTAGTGGTTAGGATTAAATCGGCAGGATTATATCAGAGGGCTCATGGAATGGATGAGCGCGATGTGATGAGCATGGACCGTCAGATCTGGCAGAATGAACGGTCGAGATTTAATCGCATCGGAAAAAAATGAAGAGGCCAAAATACCGAAGCCTTTTATTTTGCGATGCACGATTAAGCGCTGACCGTTGGATCGAATTCAGAGATTAACGGTGGAGATTTGATCGGCGGCCACGATGGTGAAGGACTTATGACAAAGCATGATTAAATATGAGCCGTTGGTTCTTGTGGATTCAACAGCTGAGATTTAATCGGAGGATCATAATCAGCGGAGGTCAAAGGAAATGGATAAGAGATTTGTGATTGCCGATTTTGCGATGGAGCGAGAGCCGTCGATCTAAAAACTAGATCGACGATGGAGATTTAATTATAAAGGAAAAAGGAAGAAAGGCGGGTTCAGAGAAGGGATCGATATGGACCGTTGGATCTAGGCGCAATAGATAAGATCAACGGTGGAGAATCAAACACGCAATCGCATCGGCTGGAGGCCAAAAATCATAAAAACAAGTAAAAATGTGTTCTACGATGAACATTTTTAATGTGATGAAGCGCTTAGCACCTAGTCTTGGCGCAGGTCATATGTGGAAAAAGGGGCTGGGACTTAAGGCCGAAAGGGGCTTAAGGCCTTATGGAAAATTAAGGTTTTTAGGGCAAAATGAGGGTTTTTCAGAGGTTTTTGAAGGTTTCGATAAGAGTAAAAAGGGGTTTTAAACCTTATAAAAGGATCTTACAAGGCTTTAAAGGGGATATTGAGGAAATGATAGGTAAAATGAAAGGGTTTTATGGACGAAATGGAGGAGGAAATGGAGAAGTATAATGATGAAAAATGGAGCTTTTAAGCAATCTTTCTTTTGGTAAAACAACAGGTATTTTAGGATAAAAGGGAAACAACAATGAATATTAACTCAAAGAGTAATAAAAAAACTTCAAATGATGATAATTTTTTCAAAAGGAACTATCTCTTTGAAGGTTTGAAAAACAAAATTAGCCACCACTGGGTATAACAAAATTTATAGTGGCTAACAGTGGATCCACTTGGGGAAGACAACTGGTTCTTTAGGTGTCTAGAACCTCAGCTGTAAATCTTTGGCTTTCCAATAAACCAGTGCCTTTATCCATTGGGCAACAACCTTTTTTTTCATTTGGCTGACCTTCTTTAGATCTGATAATCTCTGCAGCAATCTGAAACAATGGAACTCTATCAAAACAACATCTCTGCCTACCCATTCTTTATGATCCTAACATTTTTTTCTTCTTTCAGATTGCATTTGGACTAGCAAACTCTCTTCATCAACATTTTATTCTTTTTGAAAAATAGGAAACTAATATAAGTCTAATCTTATTCCTCCATGAGTTCAGATTAAGCAGTTGAACTCACAAGTTTCTCTACCTAACTACTATCTGTTAAGATTAGACTGTCTAACAAATTTTTATTCTCTAAATTCTAAAACAAAAATTTTAAAGCAGCCAAGTCAGGATTAGACAGTCTCACTTGTTGCTGATCTATGGCATAAAAACAAGCTACACATAGACTAAAATTTGCAGAAACTTTAAAACAAAAATGGTGCAGGCTTAAGATATGAAAATTAAAACCTCCTTCATTATCTTTTCAGCTCTGATTTTGAATTTGTTTGAGCTGTCTTTTCTCTCTCTCTAGTTCAAGTTTTGAGCCTATTAGAACCAGTTTTTCATTCAATATCAAAGGTTTAGGATTTGAGCATGTTTGAACCTTCTTTCTTCTAACCTAATCTATCTTACTGATAAGCCAAGATTGAGCTATTTGGTAAATCTAATTCACTAACCTATCAGCAGTAAAAGCTAATTAGTCATGATTAAACTGTATGACTAACTAGAAGTGTGTTTTTAGGAGTGGCATTTGAGCTTGCACACTTTCAAACTTTGTCTCTCTTTTTGGTATGGGGCTATACCTTTCTTATTTTGACAATCTGCATTCTTTTCTCTTTTCTATTTTTTTTTTGTATTTTTCTTTTTCTTTCAAGACAAAAATCAACAACTAACTAAATGCTCAAAGCTGAGCTTTATTTGACATTCCTACCTAACCTAATCTAACTTGGAATATTTACATGTTTTTAGCTGATGAAATCTCTTTTTCAGTACAACCAATCCAGTAAATGATTCCATGATTGGTCCTCCTCCATCTCTTTGGGCAGGCTGGACAAACAGGTCCACTCCCATTCCTTTTGTTTTTTAGCAGCAGTGCTAAATAATCTTCTTTCTTTTGGTAATCCAGTGCTCCTAATAACCTTTATCCCTCCTTCAAATGCCTTCAAAAAGTGAGCATAGGGATCTTGAAACAATGCCTGGTTGTGAGTATTTGAAATATATGTTTCGACCAAGATTATCTCTTCTTTCTCCACTAGATCAAGGTAAATATTATCTTGAGAAAGAAAAACTTCCTCATCTTCATTATTATCTGAACAAGAGGATTCACCATATATTGCAGTGTTGTCCTCTTGTAGTCCTGGTATGCTCTGATTTAGTAGACTATACTCTATGAAGAGATCATCATGTTCTTGAGCAGGGGTATCTTTTATTACCTCAATCCTTTTAGGAGAAGGCTCCTTATCTTCATCCTACTCAAGAAATTACTCTTCCTTTTTAATATCAACCTTACAACTAATAGATTGCTGATTCCCAATTATGTGAAAGCTATTTCTGATGGATTGGATTGGCTTATTGCTGCTTTCATGCTGATGATAATGAAATTCATGAAACCAATCCACTGCTAGTTGCCCTGCATGATCAGTTTCTACTTGAAGCTCATCAACATCATCAGATTGATCAAAAATTGGCAAATCATTAGTATAAACAATCTCACCAATCAAGCATATTGGGTTATTAGCAAGTTCTTCTTTATTATGATTTACAAAAGAAATTTCTAAATTTTTACAACAAAGTTCTCTATGTGAATGGGAAAGAGTATTTGTTTTGAGAAAAGTTTCAGAGACTGGCTATTTATTAATAATCTGATCTATCCATTTTTCTGTCAAAGGGGAAGATTTTTCTATATTCCTTTGAACAGGAGTACAGGAGTTTTCTGTCTCTTGTGAAGACTGATTTTGAGGTTGGATGTCCTCTTGAGCCTCAGCTATAAGGGATGATGAATCATTATTCATGATTTCAGGAACATCTTGAGGAATTTCTTCTGTTCCTTGATTGATTTCTTCCTCAATTGATTCATCTAGGTTTTTATGATAGTTTTCTTGGGTATTAAATTCATGAATGGCTACTATGAGATCCTTAGGTTGCCAATTTCGTAAATCTTCATGAAATTTTACAAGGTATTCTATGAGGCCCTCATATTGATTACAACAACTTCCCTCTAATAATAGATAAGGGGAATTTTCCTTGTAATGATCATAACATGTCATGTGGAGGTCTCTTAGAGAAAACAAACTACCAGTTCTTAACCATTCATACCAATCCCTAGCTTTTCCTTCTAATGTTAACATGAACATTTTCATTAGGTAGTCCTCATGCCATTCAAATTTTAACCTCCATACATGTATATGGAATCTGATGAGATGTAATAGAGGGTCATCAAACTTTTCACCTTGAAAAATAGGCAAGTTGTCATCCCAATTTACCTGGGGCATCTTATGTGGAAACCAAGGGATATGATCTCTACTCATTGGGGCATATCTTCGTTGTATCCTTGGAATCATGTTTGTAAATCAGGAAAGAGGTCACTGTGTCTATTCAACCAGTTCAGAGTTCTTTACTAGTGGATTCATTAGGTCTTTTGGGATTGTGGAGTCGCCAAGTGGAAGATTTTGAACTTTGTTTTCCACCAACAACATGATTGGGTTTTCTCAATGCATTCCCAGGAGAGTTTACAAGGACTAGTGAAGTAATAGGGCTAATGGAGGCTAGTGGAGTCACCAGGTGGAAATTTTTAGCTCTTTTGAAGGTAAAATGTTTTATGGTCCACCACCATGTTTATTAGGAAGCCAATCTGAAATATTTTTGGGTTTTTCTAAGTTTCTATGGTTATGAGCGTGTCCTATGTACGATATTAACACTTAGCTAGCTAAGCCATAAGAGTAGACTCTGTTTTTCAGCGATCCAAATAAGTCTTATCATAATTACCATTTTCTTTAGTAGTGCTTGAAGAGAGCTACTTATACTATCTTGGATAGTGAGTGTTTTGTTTTAAGGATTTTACTCGGTGTCTGCCTTGATCGCTATTATGTTGGGGTCCTATGTTTTGATAGATTGGAAAAATCAAAAGACAAGGCAACATCAGAACCAATCTTTAGAGTTCCAGGATCTAGTCCTCCTGTTCTTAGAGAGGGATATCTCAAATTGTTTGCAAAGGTATGTCTTGTTTGCTTTTAAGTATTGATTTTAGACTAGTTATGAAGCACAAGTGTTGTTTGATTTGTTTGTTTGGTTGAATTGATACTGCAAAACATGAAAGGTCTAGGAAATATAGGTAGAAAGAGGAAATATCTGATTCATTGGGCAATGGAGTCAAAATGAAGTTGGTAACAGGCTCACAAATAGATATGGGATGTCAAAGGGAAAATCTAACTTGGCCACAGGGTCCTTTAGTTTTGTGAATGAGGTGAACATTAATGATTTTTGAAAAGAGAGGTTTAATTCTCAACAAAGGGAACTTGAAAACATAACTTTAACATAAAGAGGCATTTGATAGATAGGGCTAACCATGAATTCTACAAACCACTCTTTAAGAAAATATTGACTTCAAGACAACTTTTAAAATGAAATCTAAGATTCAGGGAACTCCCTATTTCCTCAAAGATTTTATTTCAAAGGAATTATAAAACACGAAAGATTCACTGATAATTACAGTCATAGAAGGGGGAACTCCTAAACATCCATGATTACAACTATAAAGACCTTTGAAACAACTATTCTAGCAAGAACAAAGGGTATGATCAAAACATACCTCTTTGGGAAACTACAAACAATGGTACTTCAAAGGGAGACTTCAAAAATAGTTTTCAAGTGGTAGCAGACAAGCAGGGAAAACCATAAATCATGCTGAAACCAAATATTTGAAATATTAGAGAAATAAACAAGCATGAGGACTAAAGAGAAATATTGAAGACTCTAAAATACCTCAGTAGAAGAAAACATAGAACAGTGAAGGATAAACAGGTCTAAGGTGCTTCCAGGAGTCATTTGTTAGCCTAAAATTTTTATCCTACTGTAGTAAGAAATTATGAAACATAATGAAAACAGGAAAAACAACAGACAGTTCAGAATAAATCACCAATAGCCAAGCTCAGGGATCCAATGATAGAGCCTTCTCAAGAACAAGCATGTCACAACATCATCAAGCTTCCAAGATTTCAATTTCTTCTTCAAATTCAACAGACTATGTATTATTTCAGAAAGTTTTCAGCATTACAATGAGTGATCAACCAACCCTTTACAATGTGCTCCTCAAAGAGATTTTATAATAAAATGAGGAGGTGGAAGAGTTCCTAGGGTTGAAGTGTAATTAATTCTATACTAAATGCAACTCCTAGCCTTGAAAACCATGCAAGGCATAAGGCAGGAATGCATCGAATTACAACTCTTTTTCATTTACTTTGTTTCTGATTTTTAGGCTTAATGGGTAAAAAATATTGACTTTAAGGTTCTTCTTATCTTTTTAATAACTTCTACTAACAGTTGGGATATTTTTTTTCTTGTAATAACTGTTCAACTATCTTTGGCCTTAATGTTTCGGACTAAGATTTGAATTGGGTATTCCTTTGAGGCAAAAAGCTGCGAGGTGGCAATATAGTAGCTGGGAAATCAATTCACCCCTTTGATGTGGCTCTAAGTTTTCCTTCGACTGATATTTATCTATAAACTCAATGGTTTATCTTTGGATCTGTGTTTAGGCTTGACTAAGCCATAATCTTCATCTTTGACACTGATTCGCTTTTATAATTGATGCTGACTATGTTTTGCTGCTTGTAGGTGCGCAAAGAGTTTATTGGAGTTTTTTATCAGAAAACAAATAATCATGACTTATTGGTTCCCTAAAAACATTTAATTATCCCTTTGAAACCCTTTAATATGTATCAAAAGGTCGCAAGGATCGTCATCCTTGGCCAATAACAGTGTAATCATCTGCAGGAGGATTCAACTTTAACTTTATTAAACCCTGCATAAAAACACACAAACATTACTTAAAAGCTGCGAATTTATGGTTTAAACTGCTTAGGAGGGCATGACAATGAATATGGACCGTTAGATTAGAAAGATCAGCGGTGGAGATCATTCAGTGAAACACTTGGGAGAAAAGATGGAGGGCGAAATGAATGGGTTGCGTTATAACATAAGCCGTCCGATATTAGCAATCAACGGCAAAGATTAAAAGTAAAAATAAGATTGTGGAGGATGGTGGTTTGGTAGAAAAATGGCAGCGGTTTGGCAGTATGTGGTTTTTTGCTTTTGGAATGTGATATAGGTCTGTGTTCAACACGTGGATTTCTAAAACCACCCATATCATGTAAAAGTTGCGCACTGTGGGAAGGGCTCAAAATTTACGCGATATGGATTCTAGGCCATTGGATTGGATGATCCAGATCTAACGGTGTGGGTTGAGCGCGATAGATGAAGAGCTGCAGGGTGAAAAGGGTATGCGGGGTCCAGGTGACGTTAGAAAAATTGGCGCGCAGTGGAGGGGTAAAATAGACCATCCATTCGTTAAATTTCTTTGACAAATAGTTAAAATTGGAAAAAGGGGCGGATATGAAAAAATGCAGGGAAAAGGAAACAGGCAAAAGAATGGGGCCTGATGACCTTAGATCTTTGAGATCGACAGTCATGATTCATTTAAAACCTTTATGTTAGGAAACAAAAAATATATAGAAAAGATAAGGTTTCAAAGGAAATGGCAGAGAAACAAGGGGAAGAGGGACTTTGTTAGCGCGAGATGCCTCGGGCGAGGAAGGAAAAACTCGGCAATTCGGCAACATCAAATAGCTTTGCCTCGTAGCTATCCCTACGAGGACGGGAGAAAGACTCTCTACGGGTCTGTCTCGACGAAAGTGAGCAATAGTGTGTGAGATGACTTAAAGGGAAGCGATTTTAAAGGGAATAGGGAAAAGGGAGGCATTGTATGATGATATGACAGTAGTGGGGAAAGGAAAATACAAGTGAGATATGGAATTTTTTGGCACCAAAGTCAAATTCTAAAACTTCAAATTCAAACCCTAAAGAGGCATTTCTTTACAAGAGAGTAGGATTTATGTTCTTCAACATTCATACTCTTACAACCGATCTTCAAACAACTCCAAACACTGACCAAAGATAATAGCAAGATGATTTAAACTTACATGAGGCAAAGGAGACTGAGAGAATTTGAATTTTGAAGAGCAGTGGCAAAATTTTTGTGTTCTGGCCCAATGCGTAGCGCGCACTTTATATGCATAGCGCGCTACATAGTGCATTTTGCAGGAGGCTTTTGGAGGCCTTCCCGGTGTCCAAATTGAGCGTGTGATAGCTCGTTGGAAAGATCTTGGAGTATAATTTCCAACCCAAGTGGAATTGTTCAATTTGAAGTTCATTTACCCTATCAGAAATCAGTGAATAAATGACAAAAGTTTTGAGTTCTGGCCCAATGCGTAGCACGCACTTTATATGCGTAGCGCGCTACATAGTGCATTTTGCAGGAGGCTTTTGGAGGCCTTCCCGGTGTCCAAATTGAGCGTGTGATAGCTCGTTGGAAATATCATGGAGTTGAATTTCCAACCCAAGTAGAATTGTTCAATTTGGAGTTCATTTACCCTGTCAGAAATCAAATCTCCCATCACTACTTCCAGCAGGTGCATCAATTCTCTTGAGGCAACGGTATTCTTGACATTTCTCCAAAACCATTATACCTATGTAAAAAGTGAAGGAGGTTTTTCTTCCTTGGCATGTGGGGAACAAAAACCTCTCTCATGTTTCCAAAATTCATCTTTTATCGCTCTAAAACATCATTTGAGTGAAACATATCCCGATGTGTGAAACAAGGGATTTTGTCGAAATGAAGCCAAATGAAGGGGATAAGGGGCTTCTAAATTCTTGGGGAAATTTTTGGAAGTAGGGAGGGATGTTAGGAAGTAGGGGAAAGTGGAATCTCAGAGATTGAGTGAGGGGAAGGGGTCCAAAAGGGCAAAACACAGGCCTAGCCTAGAAAATTGCCAAGTTGTGGCAAGAAACTAGGGTTTGTGGAAAAATAAGGAATTTGGGGAATCTCAGTGATGGGAAGTGTTTAATAAGGTATATTAAGGATAGGGGAAGGTGTGTGAACATCAGGATACAAGTTTTTCTAATGATTTGACCATCCAAGAGAAATTACCTCCAAAACCCTAGGAGAGGGAAATGGACCTTACCTAGGCACAACTGAAGCATGAACAAGCTGTAAAATGACCCAATGGAATTTGACATGATGATGAAAACCCTCTGAATTATGGTACACTCAGCTGAATGGTGACATGAACCGACATTTGGACAACTTTGACAGGAGTAAAAGCAACCCCTAGACCTAATGCCTAGTGACCAAATTTTGCTTGAAGACTCTTTGAAATGACAAAATTTGACCTTGACACCTTAAAATCACTTTGTAAGAGCATGTTTGATCACTGAAGGAAGGCTGCAAAGACTGACACTAACATTGGCTCCAATGGGGATGGTAGCTCCTTGGAGGTGCCAAGAACGGCAGATCTTTGGGAGAGCAGACCAGTGCCTTATCCATTGGGCAATGGAATCAAAAACTCAAACTGAAATGCATGACTGAAAACTGATGACTTGATGACACAAATTGAATCTCACTCAACTAAGAACTGACTCGATACTTAAACACAACCGACAAACTGGAAATATGCTCAATATGAAGCTTATTCAATACAACCTACTCTAACAATTTCATTCATCACCTTATCAAGTGAAATGAAACAACCAATGCAACCATGTAAGTATTGCAGCTGCTGTTTGGATTCTCCGCAAGTGCTCGTTTATGAACAACAAGAGAGAACTACTGAAAGGCAACTCCCATGAAAACTTGTGAACAAATCCATTGAATACTATGGATTCTCTATCCGCCTCCAAAAACACTGCATAAGGATCTTGAAATTCATGCTGCATAAGGATCTCAAAATGCACACTAGGACTTAGCTCATCCAATGGATTACTTCTCTTCTCTTCGTACCATGAATGAAAACTTTGACCTGAGCTTTGTGATGAGCTTTGTGACGAGACTCCTGCTAAAAATGACAAAGAGACTGGCTGCCGGATCAAGTCTATATCAGCACACGTTTCAACCTTACATAAAGTCAATGGAGAAAGACTTTGATTGCAAACATCATCCAACACATCAGCAATAGGATCATCAAAAACTTGAGAAGACTGCTGCACTGTATCCCTTGAAACTGTATGACATCCTACTGGCTGTTCCTCTTTTCCTTGAGATATATTATGAAGATTCTGCCTTATAAACTGAAATGCTTCGAAACAAAAGGGTATAGAATTTTCCTGCATCATCAAATCATGTATTTCATCTTCCACAACTTCATCTGTAATCTGACCTTCAATTGCATTGGATGGCTGCAAATCTGATGCTACAAGCTGCTCATCTGAAGATTTACTATGCAATTTTTCTCTCAAAAGCTGAAATGATTCAAAACAAAATGGTACGGAGTCACCTTGTATCATTTGATCACATGTACCAGCTTCCATGTCCTCATCTGCAACTTGAAAATCAATGGCTTTCGAGGGCTGAAAATCTGAATATGAGAAGTTTTGAACAAGGCTTTCATTGCCCTCAAGATGGTCCAAATCAAGACTTGTTGACATTTGATTTCTGATTGCATGGTAGTTATCTCTAATGAACTGAAACGAATCAAAACAAAAAGGCAAAGATCCTTCACTTACATCAAAATTTTCTGCACTTTCCTCATCATTGCCATAGCTGATATGCATCGGTTGATCACTGTACTCGAGCTGCTGAAAGTGAACTTCCTCCTCGCACAAACTAGCTACTGATTTGTCTGCAAGATTAGCTTCTATTTGGAGAACATAATCATCATCATACTGATCAAACTGAGGCAATTCATCGTTATAAAACACATCATCAAACATACACATCATATCAACAGCTCTCTCTTCTTCACAATGATCTATAAAACAATCACTATGACAATTGGGATCAGAAACAAAATGTTTTGGATCAGCAACTTGTTCTTGAATGTCATTTTCATTTTTTGCAGTCATTTTCCGCACCATCTCTTCTACTGCATTTACGAAAAGATCAAGCTTTTCCTCTGAAAGTGTCAGCTGCTCTGAAACATTCTTCTTTTCTTCTTCCTTCAACCTTGCCCTCCGGATCAACAAATGAGCCTCTACATTCACTGCCTTGTTCTGCATCTTGTGAAGTGTTGCAATATTCTTTTCTCTCAGCTGAAACTCCATTTCCGGATCAAAGGCACCCGGGTAGTGCAAGAGGGAAGATCTAGGAGAAGGTCTTATATCAACTGGCATCGAATAATAAACTTGGTTAAATCTAGCAGAAAATTGTTGTATTGTCTCCCCTGGCAATGGATTGTTTTCAGCATCAGTCATGTTTCCAATACTGTGAGATGATCTCACAAACCCAGCATCATCGTGAACTAGCTCGTCTATTTGTTCTACATTTACATGATGGCCGTGTAAACCTCGCTGGAGTAGATTTCATTCTGTCACCAGAGACTATTGCTCAGGCCACCGGGATACCAAATATAGGAGAGGAATGGAACAAACGTCGGCAGTTAGAGAAATTCCACTATGAGCCATACATCAAACCGGGGTATATGAGGCACCTGAGCAGAGTTTTTCCTTTCAGATTCCTGAGCGATGAGTTAGCACCACTGATGGAACCTCATCATTCTTACACCCCTAAAATCGACAATAGATCATTTCGCTTTTTGCATATCATTCTTAGATGTCTCGCTCGTTCCACTTCGTTGCATTTCGCTAGGGGCATGCCATTGACTGACGAGGGGGTATGGTTGTTTTGTGTTTCCTCATGCTTGTACCTGCAGGGCTAATCAAAATTCCTTAAAAATCACTGAAGTTCATGGTCATTGCATTCATGGTCATAAATGATTAGTTTCGTTAAAAAAAGTCTTTAGTCCTAGAGTCTAGGGTTTTCAGTCCTTTGCATACATGTAATAAAAGCCCGCAGGCCATGAGGTTGGTTTCAAAAGATTTCTATTTCACGTTTTTATTATCAAAAACATTTGAAGACATTTCTAGTCCAAAACTCTGTTTTGGAACTAGAAATTGTCAAACTTCATTTTTTGTAATAATTGTATTTGTTTCACCATAATAAGTTTCAGAGCAAGCCTCTGATCTTTGCCTAAGCCAAATGCCAAATCCCTGCAAAAAACAACCAGGTATCATCAGTCCAAGACTCAAGAAAAAGCAAGGAAAAGCCAAAGAACAACATTGTATTAAGTGATCGAATGACAAAGTGCCAAACATTATAAAAGTGGGTTATGAAGCAAATTTAAAATCAAATCTGATTTTATGAGATATTTTTCTTCACATATAAGCCATGGAAAACAATTCATTTTCACAAATTCTCAAGGCAGAAATCGAAGTGGTGAAGTTGAAGGCTGAAATCGTGTTTTACAAAGTGTGGACCGGAACTGGAGGTGCGCGCTACGCGCAGAGAAGGCGCGCTACGCATATAGCCTCACCAGCCTGTGTAAAATAACAAGGGCGCTACGCACATGCAGCGCGCTACGCATTGGGTGAGCGCGCTACCCATATAGTCTCAGAGCCAAAATTTTTTGCCCTTGCGTCCAGTTTCATGCAAAACGCCTCAATCGGTTTGCAAGTAGGTTCTACACCATTGTTAAGTGATTTTTGAACAGGATTGTGGTGTTTTTAAAGTGGGGAAATTAGTGTGTTTGATGTGGACAAAGGTGAAACCCTAGGTTCATTGCAAATTCATCTCTTGGGGTTTTGAAATACATGTTGATGGTCTTGTGAAGGATTTCCCAGCTTGTATTGTTGATATATATACCTATGCATCTACTGTCAAAGTGTCACGACCCTCACGCTCTCAGTTTTCCATTTCATCACTGCTGTCATCTCCATTATATTACCACTGTCATTGCTATTGTTTTACTATGGTCATTATCACATTGTTTCCCCATTCTCCATTGACAAAACACAGTCTCATACTCATTTTTCCCTTTGACAAATTTTAGCCAGCATTACAAAGGCTGCACACTACATTACACTTTTTACTCATTTGTCAAATTCCCTTGTGATCAAAGCAGTGACTGTTTTTATGCCAATCCACTTAAACAGAGCTATTACCACTGTGGCTTATTTTCTTATGATGCTTTGGTACATATGCAACATATTTGGGTTTTGAGCATACATTGAAACTTTTGACTTCACTACACCTATATCAACATACATATTGCAGACATCTTGTTTTCAAAGCCATGTCAGACACGGATTCAGTTTATGAGCAGGAGTATGACAGTGATTCCACAGCAGAGGGTAATGTGCCACGGAGGTCTCACAAAAGTGGCAAAGGTGGTAAGCATCTCAGGGAGGAGCCTACTTCTTTGGCTCAATTGCAGGCTTGCCCGCTTGCAATGGATTGTTTTCAGCGTCAGTCATGTTTCCAATATTGTGAGATGATTTCACAAACCCAGCATCATCGTGAACTAGCTCGTCTATTTGTTCTACATTTACATGATGGCCGTGTAAACCTCGCCGGAGTAGATTTCATTCTGTCACCAGTGACTATTGCTCAGGCCACCGGGATACCAAATATAGGACAGGAATGGAACAAACGTTAGCAGTTAGAGAAATTCCATTATGAGCCATACATCAAACCTGGGTATATGAGGCACCTGAGCAGAGTTTTTCCTTTCAGATTCCTGAAGGATGAGTTTGCACCATTGATGAAACTCATCATTCGGTATTTCAGTTGCGAGGGCAGGTTCTCGCGTCTCTATGCGTACCATGTTCGTTTGTTGATGCACTTCACGAGGGTACGTATGATGAACATTCCGTACTTCATGTATCGCAACATAGAGAGGATGGTGATTTTTGTACAGAAGAAGACCCCAGCACAACAACATAGAAGTATATATCATTACGCGCTGATCAAGATCGTAGTGGTACATCAGTTGACACAACAGGGCATTACTTGGGAGGATTTCATCTCTCGTGACTTATTTACAGCGCCACAGCCGCTTCCCGAGGTAGTTCATGATGAGGGAGAGCCTTCACACCAGCCTGACATTCCTGAGATCGAGCATATCAGTGCTCCATTGTATGTGACATACCAGCGAGGCCACGGGGCCTTATTTGCAGCTACACGACGAGTACTATCTCCACCCGGGGTGGAAGGGGTCTCGTTGACTCCATCAGCAGAGCGAGTATTATCTCCACATGATGTGGAAGGGGTCTCACCTTCTTCTTTAGCACAGGTACAGATCCAGGACAGGGGCAAGAGGCCCATGCATGATGAGGGCCCATCAGGAGGCCGGGACACTGATTTCACGATCATTGATGTTGATGCGAGCTCTCCTAGCTCGAAACTGAAAGAGATCATCCAGGAGCAAAAGGCCGAGAATGACACGCTGAAAGAGAAATTGCAGAGGGCTCAGTGGGTGATAAAATACCTGGAGCAGCGTAACAAACAGCTAGAGGATGAGCACACACTTTATGAGCTGTGGCGAATCCGTGAGGATCGACAATTGGCCCGGAAGAGACCTGGTGATATGACACCGGATGATCGAGATTCTTGCCTCACGCATGTTAACATTCATCTGGAGAAATTGTTGGCAAAGGCCAATAGAGACAAAGACATGCTTCGTCACATGAAAGGTCATTATTGGGCCCGCATGCATGTCTGCAAAGCAAAAATGAAGATTCTGAAGAGGAGATTGAGCGAAGCACTAAAGCGGCGAAAGAGGCCTGATCCACTCCGGATTTTTGCCGAGGCTTCGTTGGCTGGGCATGATACATGATGGAGGGTCTTCGCTCTGAATTTGAGCAAATTCGGAGAAATTTTTGTCATTTTGAAATATTTTGGTCTCAAAACAGATTTTTCAGCTATACGAGTAGCGCGTCGACGCGCTCGCTTATGATTGGTACACTTGCTGGAGGAAAAATTTATATTTTTGGGTTTTTCATGGTAATTTATGCATGTTCCAGTATTTCCGAAGCATTTCATCAAGTTCTGGATGATCAAAGGACCAAAAACACCATGAAAACCACCTTTCTGCCACCTTTTGCACCAGCAGGAAGTACTTCTGGGAGAATGAATTTTTGGAGGGGAAAATGAGCTCCAAATTGGGAAATTCCACTTGGGTTGGATAGCCAACATCCAGGGCTTTCCAACGAGCTATCATGAGCTCAATTTGGATGCCGGGAAGTGCCCCAAAATCAGGCTGAAAGACGCGCTACGCATATGGCTCAGGCGCGCTACGCATATAGATTTTTGGTCAATTTTTCACCTTCCAGCTCAGAATTTCGGCCAGTTGAACCAGTTTTGCTTGTGGATGAAATTTTTGAGTTATCTTGATGTAAATTTATGGTTGGCATGTAACTTGGACTCACTTTTACCTATTCTAGATGATTCACTCCTAAAAAAGTAAAAATCAAATGTAAGAATCAGTTTCCCTCCTTTTAGAGGCAAGTTGTTTGGATGCCTATATTCTAGCTCCTTGTTTAGAATTAGTTGGAACTGCTCCTAGAAGGAGGAATTCGACCCCTAGAGGTGTGGGAAGGGGTTAGGAGGTCTATATGATGTAATTTCTGAGACATTTTACAGGTTGGACTCTTGGGAAGATTTTGGCACACTATTGTACATATTTTTCATATTTTAGCTAAGGAAAGATCAGAGGTTTTGCAGCACCTGTTGGGATTCTTGTGGCTTTCAGTTCTTGATGGTGTTTTCTCTCAGTTTATTGTAAGTTCTTTCATGTTTAATGTATGCCATTCCTTTCTTATGCTTCTGAAACTAAATGAATGAGTAAATGAGGTTGAATCCATTGATTTCAGTGCTCTGCCTTTGAATTTGTTTAGTTTTACATGTTTTCGCCTGTTTGGAGAGGATCCATGTTCCCCCTTGCCCTCTTCAGCTCCTTGTCGCTCTGATCCATCCATATACCCAATCAAAAGCATCAAGACTATTGCCTACCTCGCCCCAACTCGAATTCTGCAAAGATCTGGCCTTATCCCCGGACCCAAAATTGTTTTTCCCATTTTTTCAACAAAAACCCAAAAAAATCAAAATCAAACATTCCTATCTCTTTACTAGCCTAAAATCAGTATTCCTTGTTCATTATAAGTCATCTCAGCCCCTCTGAAAACCTTTTTCCGAGATAGACCCGGAGAGAGCCCTCTCCTGTCCTCGTAGGGCTAGCTACGAGGCTGAGCGTGGTTTGATGTAGCCTTGAGTTTTACCTTATTTCAGCCTAAGGTAGATTTGAGCGCTAACATAGTGGCGACCATACTGGGGAAGAAATTGGTTTGTTGGTTAGTGTTGTTTGATTTATAGCTACAGACGGAGCCTGAAGTCACGCCAGGTAGCTTTCGAACTGCTCTTGCTCTGCGAGTGCATAGTAGATAAACGCTGCTTCAGTCGATCTCCGGTCTAGCTTGTAATCGTAACACTTAACTTATAAATTGCCCCAGTATATGTATCAAGATCAGATCTGATGGTTGATGGTGGACAACGATCAGACATAAGAAGGCTGAAATCATTCACCTGGTGACTCCAATTCAAAGTCTGGAGGACTGACTCTTTCTTTGAGAAAATGGAAGGATCTTACACAAAGTTCAGGTATCTAAAGTGGAATGGTATTCAGGATCTAATCTGCTTTCTTGTAAATTACTTCTTTGCTGGTCTTGAAGTTGTCCTGAAAGTTTTTCAAAATTTGTTGTATGATAAAGGTGATCAAAATCTTCACTCGACCCATTCAAAAAGTGTAAATGCTGAGTTTCCCTTTGATCCTGGTCTCCTTAATTTTCCCACATATTATGATGACTCTCTTCAGAGTGATGAGCCTAAAGAAAACAAAACTGATCCCACAGCTCTTGTACATACCCCTACACCTTGTAAAATTCCAGATCGGTACAAACCTCTTGTTTTACCTTCTGTTCTTCATGCTTTCCCTACAAATTATGACCTATATCTACCAAGATTTGACGATGAATGTAACAATGTCAACGCTGAGCAACATGTGCAGAATGTTGAGACTTTTCTAGATCTTTTTGAAGTTGATGATGAAGATGTTAGTATTAGGCTTTTTTCTCTTTCTTTGCGAGGCCAAGTAAAGAGTAGAGTTGGTTCAAAGCCACACGATACGAGCATCTCGGATTACCGACGGTTGTCACGATTTTCCTTGACGAGGTGGATGATCGGGCCAGAGCTTTTGTTGATTATAGAGTATAACCCAGTGAAAGATGGGCAGAGAGCCCTCTCTGTCCTCGTAGGGCTAGCTACGAGGCTAAGCATCGTTTGATGTTGCCTTAAGTCTTACCTTATTTTGAGTCTTACCTTATTTCGGCCTAAGGTAGATTTGAGGCGTATAGGGGCCCACCTTTTGTATAAGGGTGGAAGGAAGGATGAATGTGGATCGTCGGATCTGGAGGATCGGCGGCCGAGATCTGATGATGGAGGAAAGAGTGAAGGGCGGGGTTAAAATAACGGAAGAATTGTGAGCCATTGGATCTAAGAATGATCAACAGTAGAGATTTGATCACAGGATCGCATCGGCGGAGGACAAAGGGTAAAGCAACAATGAAATGTGCCGATGCGATTTAGCGCGAACCGTTAGATCTAGGAGAGATCAACGGTTAGGATTAAATCGACGGGCTTATGTCGGAGGGCTCATGGAATGGATAAGCGCGATGCAATGAGCATGGACCGTAGGATCTGGCGGAATGAATGGTCGAGATTTAATCGCATCAGAGAAAAAGGAAGAAGCCAAAATACCGAAGCTCTTGATTTTGCGATGCGCGATTAAGCGCCGACTGTTGGATCGGATGCAGAGATCAACAGTGGAGATTTAATCGACGAGCGTGATGGTGAAGGGCTTATGATGGAGCGCGATTAAATCTGAGCTGCTGGTTCTTGTGGATTCAACGGCCGAGATTTAATCGGAGGATCGCAATCGGCAGAGGTCAAAGGAACTGGATAAGAGATTTGTGATTGTTGATTTTGTGGTGGAGCGAGAGCCGTCGATCTAAAACTAGATCGACGGTGGAGATTTAATCATAAAGGAAAAATGCAGAACGGAGGGTGTAGAGAAGGGAGCGATATGGACCTTTGGATCTGGGCGCAATAGAGAAGATCAACGGTGGAGAATCAATCGTGCGACCGCATCCGCTGGAGGCCAAAAACCATAAAAACAAGTAAAAATGTGTTTTTCGATGAAAATTTGCGATGCGATTAAGGGCTTAGCACCTGGTCTTGGCATGGGTCATATGCGGAAAAAGGGGCTGGGGCTTAAGGCCGAAAGGGGCTTAAGGCCTTATGGAAAATTAAGGTTTTTAGGAAAAAATGAGGGTTTTTCAGAGGTTTCTGAAGGTTCCAATAAGAGTAAAAAGGGGTTTTAAATATTATAAAAGGATTTTACAAGGCTTTAAAGGGGATTTAAAGGGAATGAGAGGTAAATTAAAGGGTTTATGGATGAAATGGAGAGGGAAAATGGAGAAGGGAAAATGAGGGAAAATGGAACTTCATGAACATTTTTTTCCTTTGGTAAAACATCAGGTATTTTTAAGATAAAGAAAAATAGCAATGAAGATTAACTCAAAGAGTAACAAAAAACTTCAAATGATGGTAATTTTTTCAAAAGGAACTATCTCTTTGAAGGTTTGAAAAACAAAATTAGCCACCATTGGGTATAACAAAATTTATAAGTGGCTAACACAACCCATTATCATCCAGCACCGCCTCCATCTTGTCCTTCCATGCTATGTAATTCGATCTGCCCTCAAGGGCACACTCCAATCGCAATCTGTTGAAAGACATTTCAATGAATGCTCAACTTCGACACCAAGAAAACACTGCAGCAAATTCGAATTCCACCAACACAAAACTCAACCGCTTCAATAATTGCAATCTCCTCCAATGATCAATATTGCTTCGATACCATGTAGAAATTATAAAAATTATGTGTTATATGTCCAAGATTCTCTTGATCTCACACTATTTTAACTTCATGCAAAATACATAATTTATTCCACCATTGATCATTTGTGGAAATTAAATCAAGATTGCAATGCACACATGAAACCATAAAAATTTACACACATTAACACAATTGTTTAACGAGAAAGCCTGAAGCTGAAAACCCCAACTATCTGTATATAATATATGTCATAGATATCATGTAACAATCCTCATACAAAGCTTATCATATCAAGCTCTCAGTACAATACAATCGCTACACACTAATCAGGCCCGATCTTGCAAATCCATGCATCGATCTTTGCCACCTGCTAGCCTGCCTCTACTGCGCAATCCCTGCTGAAGAATGGCTCTGAATGAGTTCGAATTACTCTAGCCTTGCTCACGCAATCCTCATTGGCATCTCCACTGAGTGTTGGATGCAATCAATGCATCACTATAGTCACAATTGATAGTCACACTTGCTCTTTCACCTATCTCTCCACTGGTCTCCACTGAAACTGCCATGCACTGTAGTTAACTGATGTATTCTTCAGTTGATTAATGAGTTATTATTTAGTGAATTAATTAACTAATTAATTCACACCACTCTCACTAGTGTATCAATCAGTTAGACTAGATACAACTAGCTCAACTGAGTCTAACTAAGTTAAACTAAATACAACTCCACCAACTACTTCTCCAACTCCACCAAACTCTGTCACATGAGTTCTAACTGAAGTCCTCCATGCAATAGCTCCAATAAACCCTCAGGAATAGCGTAATTCCTTCTGTCAGCTGTTGTGCCACATCTGTGCACTTAACTGAAGTGCTCCAAGAGAATAAGATAATGTTTAGAGTCCAAATATTATTAAGAGCTAATAATATTCGACATATCTATTTTTAGACTGGCAATCTAAAAATAGACTCTGCCCAATATGTCTAAAAATACAAGTCCATATATTTTTCCAACTTGACCAACCATACAAAAATAACATCCTGCAACTCATAGAATATGATCGACATGTCTAAAAATAGACATAGTCTAAGATAGACTTTGCGCCAAAAATAGCCTGCGGGCCCACTTAGTGAAGGCGACTATTTTCACTAAGCTCATCATCTTGTTGAATCTCAACAATCCTTAATATGGATATTTCATCATTGATATCCAAACTCAAACTTTTCAACCTGATACCTCTCACTCTGAACAACGACGTATTCGATACCAATCCAAAGATTATCTGAGCATCAGCGATACACTTTATCGTCGTGGTGTCGATACCATTTTAAGGAGGTGCATCACTCATGAGGAGGCTGAAAAGGTTTTAAATGATTGTCATGTTGGGGCTTGTGGTGGACATTTATCTGGATACGCTACCATGCAGAAGATACTCTGTGCCGGTTATTTTTGGCCTACAATTTTTTGAGATTTCATCCTCGTGGTTAGAAGTTGTCATGTGTGCCAGATTTTTTGTCGTAAAATCCGCAAACCGCTAGCGCCAATGTACCCTATTGTCTCTGTGGGACCATTTTCAAAATGGGGTATTGACTTCATGACCTGTACCCCTCGTTCATCCGGGGGGAATGGTTATATTATTGTCACAGTGGACTACTTTACCAAATGGGTCGAAGCAATGCCTACATTCAACAACACAGGACAGAAAACTGCATTGTTTTTCTTTAATCATGTTATTACACGATTCAAGGTCCCACATGCTATAGTTACATATCATGGTAAGCATTTTCGCAACCACGTGATGACTGAATTGACTGCTAAGTTAGGATTGTCACATGATAATTCTACTCCTTATTATCCATAAACAAATGGACAAGTTTAAAGGCTATCAACAATATTCTTAAAGGTATGCTTCAACGAATGATAAGGGTTCGTAAAAGAAATTGGCATTTTATCCTATACTCTTCCTTGTGGGCGTATCGAACCTTGGTGAGAAACACAATTGGATTTACTCCTTTTCAATTGGTGTATGGTCTGAAAGCGATCTTACCAATCCAATGTGAAATGCCATCGTTAAAACTCGCAATCGAATTGTTACATGACACCTCAGTAGAAGAAGCGCGTATCCTTAATCTCATCCATCTTGATGAAACGCGTCGTGAAGCCCAATTGGCTAACGAAATGCATAAGAGATGTATAAAGGCACAATATGACAAAAATGTCCAGCCTCACATTTTCTCAGAGGGTGACTTGGTCCTTATTTACGATCAAGAAGTTGATGTAATAGGTACAGGAAAGTTTGAGCCATTATGGCATGGCTCCTATATTGTCAAAAGAGTTCTTGCTAAGGGTGCCTATGATTTGGTTGATTACGATGGAATTCCATTGACGTAGCCTAGAAATGGGTTGTATCTAAAACGTTACTATGCTTAATCATAATCATAGTAATCTTTTGCATTATATTGTATATACATGTTGTTGATTTGCATTCACTATCTTAGTTTGTTTTTAGAGTTTTCTTGACGTTAGGTATCCGCTTTACATTTCATAGCAGATGTCTGAATCTTCAAAACCATTTGTTGGATATGCTGATGGTGCTAGTCATAGTATGTAGAATCTGACCACTGCAGCGTGGGCCATTTTCACTTCGAACGACGATTTAGTGAGTTTTCAAGGGATTTGTATTGGTATATCAACGAACAATATTTCCGAGTATAACGCGTTGATCGAACTTCTCTTTGATGCCATTTCATTTGGTATTAACCGTGTCATCATAAGGTTAGACTCACAACTTGTGGTATTACAACTTACTTGTGTTTATATTGTTAGAAATCCAACACTGCATAGATTTTTCTTAAGAGTTTGACTTTTGGAAAGACACTTTGATTTTATTCAATATCAACACACTTCCATATATTTGAACACATTGACTGATTCTTTAGCTAATCAAGTTTTAGACAGACATTTACAACATATGTAAAGAAAACATTCACCTCATTGAATAGGATTTCACAATAAACAGAGGAGAACATTGAAATCATATAGATAGATAGTTATAGGTTTTAAAAAAAAATTGTGCCCAAGACACATTGGTCATCTGACCTCAAAGTGTATGCAAAATGTTAAAAGTAAACTAGTGGTCCTCGTGGTAACATGTTATAGATCTAGCTATCCTATGCAGCAACTGCATCCAATGGTTAGGAACCCCAATAGTGTGTCATTGCAGTCGCATGGGTAACTCTTCGATCCAAAAATCTGGAATCCCAAAGGTCAAAACCTCTATGTGTTGCCGAAGCTCAGTCAGAGTCTTAGCCATATCATGTTCCTGAAGGACTTCTCTCCCGATAGCCCTCTCTACTAGCACATCTGCTTCATGCTCTGGTTCCTCTATTGGTTGAATACAACCAACATCTGCATTACATTAAATATTTAGTTTAGTCTTGGGAAAAGATCAAAATACAAAAACATTGTATAAGCCTTAGGAAAATCAAAAAACATGGTCAAAACATTCTTACCTATTGCACCCCATTGAGCGCCTTCTGGTAATGCTAAATCTGGATCTCCTCAGAAATCAACACATATGTATGCATACTCATCGATGGAAACAATCTGTCACTGGAACCAGGCGAATAATGCAATCGAGAACACAATGGTCGATTCGCATGCATGCCTACCCATGAGTTCTACCCATCTTTGCATCCGCAGATCTCTAGGATTAGACACATTTAGTGTCACATGTTGTGGCTGCATCAGTGGAATCCGTTCTAAAGAGAATGATATGAGGATTGAACCATAACTGAAGTTCTTTTTCCTTCCTCCCTTCGCTTTGTTTAGTTGTTCCTTTATATGAGAAAGTACATCTTTAGACCAGTTGAAGACTGTTGGCTCTATACACTCTAGCGCGTACTTCATATACGATCTATTCGGTACATGTAGTGTAATGGTGCCGACAAGTTTTGCGATTGTGAAAAGGATAGTTCTCAAAGAAAAATATCTAACATCCCAGATGCTTATCTTTCCATCTTTTCTTGGATTTGTACCTGGATAACAATGTTGCAAAACATAATCTCTCATTGTATCCCCTCCAAGAATAGACCCTGAGAGCGAAATAGGCAAGCCTCTCCTCAACAAATCTGTAAGAAAGTATACATCCTCGACTATTATGGGAACCACTTGGTTATTAATATGAAATTCCTCGATAGATGGATCCCATGCTCGAACTAAGAACTCCAAGAGTTCTATTTGTTGCCTCATCCCTGACAAACTAAAGTACTTAAGCAGTCCACAATCTCTTAGGGCTCTTACTGTACCCGGATCATTTAGGGAAATATATCATGTTCTTCATGTTCTCTTTCCCTCCATGTAATCGTCATTGTAATCAGATGGAAACCTAAAATACAACCATAAAGACCTTAGATTCCATTCAATGCAAAAAATTGGGCAAATTGTGGGCATAATGCAAAAAACAAAAATCTAGATTGCACCCAACGCAGTCCCTAACAAGAGACAATGTGTTGTGTATGCAAGCAACCTTCAATTTACTTTCTATGCAACGCAAGTTTCGATATCCAAGGGCACATTTCCCTATTTTGGGGCAGAATTTACCCTAGGGACCTCAAAACCTTAAAAATTTTCAGAAATTGGAAATGAAATGATTTCTAAAGGAAAGAGGAGGTTAATGGCACTAACCTAGATCAAATGGCAACGAAATCCATCCACAGAAACAATCATAATCAACAGCTGAAGTTCGGGGGAAAAATCAAGTTCAGAGCTCCAAAATGCAAATGGTAACTTCGGAATGGTAAAAATGAATAGTAAAACTACTTTTAATAGTAATTTAATTATTTTCAAATCATATTTATTGCTATGACTATAGTTTTATTATGTTTTTATCATGAAACAGGTATTTTTAATCCATTTGATGTTGTTCTGAACAGGTCTTACAACTGATGAAAAAATTAGTTGTGCAGATTTATTTCAAGAATGATTTAAACACAAAGAATATTTTTTCTCCTTATTTTTCGAGCTTGGTTAAAAACAAAAAAGGATTTGAAGCGCACTTTTATCTCTTTTTCGAGCTTCAATTTAATAGCGAAAAAGGAACCCATGAAGTCTTCTTTTAGCTCTTTTCAAACTCCGATAATATGAAAATATTTCTGAGCACTTGTCTTTTCGAGCTCATAAAAGTAAATGAATTGATATCTACTCAGTATAAGTTTAACCCTTTTCCGGACTGAGATATATTATTTACGAAAAAGGAATACCTTGGTCAAACATGACTAAAGAGGTTATCTCAGATATTATTTTACACTTTTTCGGATCTAAGAAACAACTTTACGAAAAAGTACTTATGGATTTTTCTTTCGTCCTCTTTTTCAAACTCTCTAAATATGAAAAAGGACTGGGCTATCACTGTTGTTAAGCTCGTTAAAACATAAAATAGCGACGGGCTTGTCGATCATTGCAATAATTGAGTTTCATTCATTGCTAGACTTGTTAAATTATTAAATAATGATACATTTTCACTCGAAGAGTTGAATTATAAATCAGGAAAATGCTATCCTCCTCATGCTTGTTAAAAAATAAAGAGGTACTGGTCGAAAACTGACTGGGGAAAATTTGGGAAAGTGAATAGAACTTTTTACAGTAGTAGGTTGCTCTTGAACATGACACTTTAATCCATCACCATGACTTTTTGGTTTGGGTAATCTTCTTGACAGTTCATTCATACCTGTGGTTCATCACAGCTTCACTTCGGTTTTGGGTCAATGCTACCAACTCATCTCAGTGTCGTCGATATGTTCAAGAGAAGTCATCCAGTGAATACTCATCCTTCTGCAATACTCATAAACCTTCATTCTCATGATAGTCATATCAAGTCATACCTTTGTCTCCGAAATCAGTAACTCTCGTTTCGCAATAAGGTGGCTTCTTGTAGACGAAAAATCATTATTCAAGAAGTTCACTTAGAAACATTATGTTCCAGTACCATGAGGCTTGTTACAACATCGACAAGATCCTCGCTTCTGGACTTTTGACTGAAAGATTTTGTTTGGTGTTCGACATCATATCATCTATTCATGCCTTACGAAATGTACTACATTACCTTGAGGGCCATTGACATTAATGGTGGTTCTCTCGCATTTGTTAACAACTCACATCATTGGCTGGTAATCAAACGATGTATTTCCATGTTCGACTACAAATCATATATTCGCATGGCTAGACTTGTACCTGAATGATCGAGTGAACGATATAAGAAGACCCCGGATCTAGTTTCATCCATCCGGATTGTGATTTCAGATTGTTGTACACATCATATGTATAGTGACCTTACATACAGATTGTCATCCGAACATGGGCCTATATCTGTAGGCATGTCTGTATTGGGCAACATTCTAATGTAGACGACTTTCCGAATTATGTACATGTTTTTAAATTTTTTATGTGCTGAACATAGAATGCCTACCCTTAGAAATTATGATCAAAGAGGATATATCATGATGTAATGTATTGTAATATTGATGCAAGTCACCACTCCACTTCATCTCTAGCCCATCACAGTGTAATGAATCTCAATCAAAATATTGTTATTATTATTCTAATTTAATAAAATTAGTCCAATAATTATTTTAAAAATAATTAATTATTAAATATTAGCCGACCCAAAAAAAACGCATAAAAATGAAAAAAATGATATTCGCCCCCGATTTTCTTTGTTGGAGCAGATTTCGCCTGGATTTACAGGGTCGGAGGGAGGGTTTAGAGTGTTTCGCCCTATTTTTTTCATTGCGCATGAGTGGCTGAGTGGTTGGATTCACCAAGGGATAGGCGCCTGGGCTCAGATGTGGTGGATCTGGTGAGTTGCACGCATTGACGGCAACTGGTTCCACAGTACCTGGTGAAAAGGGGCGAGACAATTCAAAATGCCGTGAAAACAAGAGTTGAATTGGGTGCCCCTCTTATTGGAAGACATGGAGGACTGTTAAAAGATGCGGTTCCTGTGAATAATGTGGGTACAACAATGCGAGGAGTGCCACAGAAATTCAATGGTATTGGAGCTTCTAAAGTTGTGCCAAGGTTGCTGCTTCTGATGATGCCAACGCCATGAAAATGATAAAAAATAATGTGGGTAACGCTGAAAAACCACAAAAACCAGATGATGACTTGGTCATAACCTCAACAGAACGCCTGCCTGATCTGGGTGTTCTTCCAAAGGAAAGATCGGGGATATTAAGGTCCTTTTCCTCAGGAATTAGTGTGCCAGAGACCGTGGAAGATAATATGTCAATGTTGCCACCAGCATTTGGGTCTCCTTTACTTAAAATAGACTCACTTCCTTGTAGATGTAGGAATCTTAACTAGTTCTATGGTTTTGATTTACTTCTCTTCATGTTGAAGTTTGCATATTGCTTTTAGTTGCTCAAACTACGCTCATGAAGGGGTTTGCAATTTTTCTCTGCAGATTCCTCTCAAATTCTTGCAGTTAAGGCAACCTTGCATTTGTCTGCAGTACCCACAACTGTAATATGCCATGAAGAAGAGCTCAAAAAAGTCTTAGAGTTCTGTAAGATGTGTATAGAAAAAAAGAAAGTTGGAAGCATGTATGTATGTGGATGTCCTGGAACTGGGAAGTCTTTTCTTTTGGAGAAAGTCAATTTTTTGTCTATTGAATGGGCTAAAGAGGTAGGTGAATAGTCCTTTGGTATATTTATTTTCTAATTAGATTTCTATTTTCTGGTTTCGAAGATTCCACTGAGGCATATAGTGGACTTATTCGTGTCATCTGATAAATAAATTTCTATATCTTGAACCTTTGTTCTACGTTACAAAGGTGAGGATATCTGTTTCATTAGTGGGAAATGTTATCAGTCAGGGATGAAAACTGAGTTTCTTATGATTTGATTTCAAAAGTTGACTCTACATGTGATCAGGTTGGGATACCACCCCCCACTTCAGTGGTTGTTAACTGCACTTCTTTGACAAACACTTCAGACATATTCAGCAGGGTAAGTACAAGACAAAATCAGGGGATTGCTCCAATGAATGACAACCCCAACTTTAGCATTTTACATTCATAATAGACTTAAGAAATACACAATGAAGGATAGTTGAATTACACTGATGAGAACATGTAGGATTGATATGCTATATTAATTGATATTCTGCTTCTATAACAGATATTGGAGCAATGCCAAGGAAATAAAAAATGCTCGGTAAATAGCTCTCCATTTCAAAAGTTGAAAAGCTTTCTGTGTGAGAAGAAATAGTCATCTGCCAAAAAGATGATGTAAGAATTATATATTAGTAGCATTTTTTTGTAAATTAACTCCTCCCTATGTGTTTTCTTGTTAAATTTTGATGTGCAAGATAAGTATTTCTATTAAGCCTTCGACAATCAAATATGCAATGTTAAAGCCAAACACTTTATAAGTCCTCATTGATGTATTTCTGTTTTTGGTAAATTTGCTTATAGTATGTAAACAAGTCAACTTCATCGTGATCTCTTAGTGCATGCAAACAAGTCAACTTCATTGGTGTTCTAATTCTACTCTGCTATCTTATGAAAAGGTTTCTGATTATCGATGAGATGGATTATTTGATTTCAAAAGATCAAGCTGTGCTTTATGATCTCTTCAGGCTTCCAACATTCCCAAATTCACACTGTATGCTGATAGGTAAGCTGAAGAGTAGTGGATAAGCTAGACATCTTTTTCTTGTTTACTACTCACGGACATCATGAATTATATTTTTATTGAATGGTTTGTAAGAGAAACTCCCTGATGGATCTGTTTTTGCAGGCATTTCAAATGCAATAGACTTCACTGATCGGTTTCTTCCCAAATTACAGTCCTTAAATTGTATGAACTATTGCCCTTTGCATCATTTTATGATTAGTGTAATATGCACACATTTTTTCCAATTTCTACTTCTAAATGCAAAAATCAAGTACCTAGATAAATTCTTTACAATTCTCAAAGGATTATGAAAAACACTTGAACTATTAGATGTCATGTTATGTGCTGACATTTGCCTTAAATATTATGTTTTTGTTTAGCTGCTATCATAGAATATTTAATGAAAATCACATGTCATTTTAAACCATAACCATTTGTATATTGAAATATTTGCATGGGAGACATATGGATATAGAAGGTGGGGTGGTGAGGGTTGTTGGCAAGTGCCTTTGCATCCACACAGTAAAAGCAATGTGGAATGTGGAGTACTTTACTGACTTGTTTTTTCTGAAAAATGAAAATACTCCTCTCCTTTAAGTTTTATAATCATGCTTGAAACGAGAATCACCTTGTTGTAATTGTAACCCATTAGAAGATGCGTTTATCTGATAATAGTGATTGTGGCATTTATACACTTCTAGCCAGGTTGTTTGGTATGGTTAGACGAAATATCTTTATTTTTCCTAAGGTGGCATTAATTTCTATTCTGAAATAAAAATTGTTTATGATGGGTTTGGAACTTTGTTTCTATTAGCCTAAAAGTCTTGGTTATTCCACACTAGATCGTGGGCACCAAATTGTTAGAATGTTGGACCGTAATATGCATGGATGTGCACCTTGAATTTCATCATCTCAAAATATAAAATTCCAGTCTTTTACACGATTTAACATTTTGGTTTGAAATTAGAACTGATGGTATGACCCTCCTGCTAATCTATTTTACTATGATAGTTTCAAGTGTTGAACAATCAATTAGAGAAATTGCAAATCTGTCATCTTTTAAATGGTGCTAGGGCCAACAAGGTCTATCATCTTCAGAAACCATAAATGGATATGGGCCGACATATTGCATTAATGTGACTTTGAATCTTGGATATATATGTAGTTAATGGATTTTGGTTTAAGCCATGGTAAGAGTAATTTTTTCTTATTTTCTTATTTTATATAATTTTATTTTATTTCATTTTTATCAGTTGTAGGATGTCAAGATATCTAATTTTGATATCAAACATCCTTTTTTATTATTTTGAAAATGCACCTTATATTACTCAAAATGACACCAGAATTACACCAGAGACATTAGAGTTACAATTGAGAGACATTAGAATTACATGAAGAACCCTATGCCCTAAGGGGTAAGGAGTATACATCCTTTTGAAGCGCATCAATTTTTGCATTGACACGGAGTGCCAGTTCAGTTTAAAATGCTCTGAAATCCCTCAATTGTATGCAGGACTTGTTTCTTTGAAGAGTTATTATGTATTTCCTCTTCCAAAACAAAGCACTAGCAGACATTCACATCATATGTTGGAGCTCTTTGCGAAAATCCTGGGTCATCCAAGTGTTGCCTAGAAGGGGTCGTCTCCAAGCTAGGTAGTTGTGAACAAGTACTGTATTCTGCTTGAAACTATCCCCAGAACGTTCTGGCAATTGGACACTTTCAAAAACATACCCTACTGTTTCGATTAAGGGTGGGATCATAGGAGTTGGAAATTACTAGACTTGGTATAGAAAATGATAAAAAATGTGCAATAGGCATGTGTCAGTGTTGAATTTATACAAAGAGAATGAAAATATGCAGTTTCTTTAATTCTAGTAGTTGGTTAGTTTTGATATTGACTTTTTTTAAGATGCTCCCTTAATACTGCAGTGTCAAGTCTCTTCCACCTATTTAGAGGTGGGATGCTGCATACATTGTACAATCACCTGGTTCGACTAAATGGCCCTTAGGGTAGATCAATGGTCCCTTTGCAGGTGGTGCATTGGCCACTTCTTTTGAGGATTTAACCTTGGTGTGGTCCACAGCAGTGCTTTCTTTCACTGACCTGGGTTTCCTTTCATGGTTGATATTGGAATTTTTGGTCATGAACTATTTGATGATCGAGTTGATTAGTTTGGTCATTGGTGATGAATCCCGTCAGTTGTACCTTGTGAGGTTATGTGAGTGTCAAGGATCTCATGCCTCTTGATTGGTCTAGCCGTATGATAAACAAGACACTGTTATTGCCTAAATTAATTGAAGGCTTTTCCATTTGAATTTTGGGGTGTTGGCTTTTATTTGTTTACAGTAGATAGATTTCATACCATCCTTAGATCAAAAATTTCTTTTTGGCAGGTAAACCTCTGGTTATGACATTTCGTGCCTATTCAAAAGATCAGATACTGAAGATACTCTAGCAGAGGCTAATGGAAATTCATTATTGTTTGATTGGAGATTCCCTTTTGTAGTTGACTGAAAATATTCTTGTATACATCTTTATGGGCATAGTATGAAAAATGCAGCCAAAAATGCTGGACATTCATTTATATTTCTCATTCCTAAGGGAATTGTCTATAAGTTTTATGATTACAGTGATTTGACCTTTTCTTAGCTTACATATGGTGAAATTTCACTTGGTTTTAGGGTCTCCCATGTCAAATATTTCAACCGGAGGCATTGCCAATTGGAGTTTTGTGCAAGCGTAAGTTACTACCTGTCCAGTTAAAATTTTATTCAAGAGATTCAAGTGCTCTGCTTTTGATTTGCAAATTTATGTCTTTTATCTTTTTAACATGAACAAGGATATTTACATTAACAATACATGAAAATACAAAAATGCCCCAGTAATACATTTAAGTGCAGGAGATTCTTGATTTGTAATACATTTGTCCAAAGACATGCTGATAGCTTGATATATTCAGCCTGATATAGAGGAAAGTTAAACCTTTTGTTTCATTATAGTATATGCAAAGGTTCAACAATGTACTAAACGATGGGTAAAGCATTTAAGTTTAGAGATGAACTGCCTTTTAAAAAATTGGAAGAAGAGTTTTCATACTCGTTGTCTTCATCCAGTCCTTTTCGATTGTCTGACCAATACTGTAGTATGCATTTTTTCCATATATGTTGGAACCCCTTTGGCTCCCTTTGGAGTCTTTAAAGATTTCAATTATAGCCCAGATTCTGTCCACCCACTCCAGCTGTGCCACATTTTCCCTGCCACTTGGCTCATCCTTTTGTTGATGGAGGTGACCTTTTGAATCTATTCTAGAGATTAGGGGCAGCATGAGGAAAGTGCTCCCTTGAAAAACAATAAGGTTGTTCAAGTGGCTCTGACATAACAACCAGTCAGGAAGAGGAAGCTTGCCTTCAGGCAGTTAATGTAATTATGACAATTACTTGCCAATTCTCTCTCCCAGGCTCTAGCTACTACATTATTTCCCAGTTTTCCGCACCTAGTTGTTAACATTATATGTTATATGGAAAATCTAATTGGACTAAGTACCTTCATAGTTGATTTGCTAATGCTTTCCAAATTAATCTTACAGGATAGAAGTCCCCTATACTTTGTAAATTAGACTTTAGTTATATCTGGTAAGTTGGAGGATCCTGTTCATGTTTTTTTGGACAATGGTTCCTTCTTGCACCATAGTAGTGAGCATCCACCTCTATCAAAAAGTGACACTATTTAATTTGTTGGGAGTCTGACCAACCTCATGTAAACAACCATGACAGTTAAGCTGGTCTCCTTGAGGGAGTATACAACATGCCACTTTTTGTGGGATTTAAACCCTGGCATTGGCTTTAACAACGCCCATTTTCACTAACCTTGCCTGCCTCTTGTGGTTGGTTCCTATAATGTTATTGTCTACTCCTTCCAACTATTGTTTATGAACGTCAGAAACCAGCAATTTGGCAAGCATGTCTTCTATAGTTCTGATTCTATGATCTCATGAAATTGACATCTTTCATGAAAGTGCCCTTTCATTGTTGTGATCTACACAGCCAGTTCTGATCCAAAAGTTGTTAATTCTCCCAACAATTTATTATTTGCCTTTGTGAAATGCTTCTTGATTCCATTTTTTCCATAAGAAGGAGATGCCTATCAGTTTGATCAGATTCCACTCTTTACCTATTTATCCCTAGAAAGGACCCTTTTCTAATGAGGGGCAACAAAAAGTATTGTGCTCAACAACAATCCTGGTCCTTAAAACTTTGGTAACCTTGCAGTTCCACATACCATAATTAACCATTTCTGACTTGTGACAAACCATGTAATATGCATTTGTAAAGCCAGTATGATGTAGCTGATCCACAAATGCTAAAGTGTTATGAAGAACCATCCATCCAGGTACACTTCAGAGTTAAAAGAAGAATGGGACTTCTAGATACCTTGAATTGTTATTTGGGCATACACTCGGATACAGGGCCCATAAGTTGCTTATCTTTATTCTCAGACATTAAGATAATTATTTTCTTGCAAGTTTCTTGTAGTCTTCGTGGACCTGTAGGATAGCACTCAACATGGCTTTCTTTTGTCGTTTTCTATCCTAAATTTCCATAGAACTGAAGGATTTTAGCTTCTAAATTTTGGTTCTACATTTTATATAAGTCAGCTGCTTTTACTTGCTTGCATGTTGTTGAATGGTAATGGAGTAAATATATGATGGATATATTTTGAACTAGAAAAAGTTGCAGCCGAACTGGACAATGGTGTAAAACACACACACACACACACACATATTAGAAGCAAGAAATAAATATGGTGAGCATTCTTCTTGTTTTTTTCTTCCACGATGATGGATATATTTTGAACTAGAAAAAGCTACAGCCAAACTGGACAATGGTATAATACACACACATATATATTAGTGTTTTTCTGCAGCCTGAGACAGTCTCGTATCCAAAATTCCCTATTCTTGCCCACCCTATTCTATTCTCTGTCGGCTTCGAAGGAATATTTCCTTGCAAACTGAAACAATGACAAAATACTATAGATATACAAAACAGATTAGAAATGCTCTAAGGTTTTAGTCCCACTTGAGTCCCCATTGTTGCTTTTGTTGAGTGCATTTACATGTCAAATTGTTCCACAGTGTTGATTTCACTTGTAGGATCCTCCACTTTTGGTTTTGGAGTGTTAGATGCACAAATCCTCATCCCTGGCCATGGGAAAGTTGCAAAATGAGGAGTCCTCAACAATTTAGAAGTTGACGGGGTAGGAGATGAAACCATCTCCTATGGGAGGTAGAGGTGACTCGAGATTCTACTAACTAGGGATTTTAGAGAACCAATCTAAAACTCTAGCTTCAATCTGCATGAAGTTGGTGATCTCCTTCATTTCCTTAAGGTTCTGTAGTCAGGGTGTATTTTCCATTGCACATGGACCTTTGCCCTATTTTTGGCTTCTAATGTACTGTCACAATCCTCCTTCTATTGATTGCAGTAAATGGTGAAATTCATCACACATCATTGGGTTTGAACAACCTCAAGCTCACAACACTTAACCCCTTGTTGAACCTCTCAAAATTCATACAAGTTGCATCATTTATGCCTACAATGATAGTGGCCCATTTTTACTGAAGAGAAAGACAAGTTCCAGATTGGGTTACCCCTCACCTTAGCACTGCAAAGAGTTGCCTTGGGATTTAACAAAATTTCACCACATTATTCTTAGAGCAGAATACCCTTGCTTGCTACTAGTGTTAGAATGTTGTGCAGCTCGAGAATAGGGGTGAAATCAATGGCATTGAGTCCTTCCAGAATTCACATAAAAATAAACCCACATACATTTTCCAATTCAACCATTGTATTGAACATAAGCTCACATGTCGATGAGAGAGTAGTATGGACTCTGGAGTAATGGGTGTTGGTGGAGACTTAACTCCCCATCTCTTGGAGCTTGCATGAGAGGGCACTTGTTGTTGTATGAACCCTATATATTTTGTAGCATGCCAGTTAGTGGAAACTGTTACTGCACAAGGCAAGTTGTTTATAAAGTTAACCTGCAGGATACTTTGACTAGAATAATTTCCTTTTGTAGGTCCTTAGCAGTCCCTCAGCTACTCTCTTCAGTTGCATCATGGCAATCCATGTGCAAATTGTGCTTCAGGAAGCTACAATAATATCACATTGTTGTATGAGCCCTGTATATTTTGCAGCATGCCAGTTAGTGAAAACTATTACTGCACAAGGCAAGCTGTTTAGAAAGTCAACCTGCAGGGTTCTTTCACTAGAATACTTTCCTTTTGTAGGTCCTTAGCAGTCCCTCAGCTGCTCTCTACAGTTGCATCATGGAAATCCATGAGCAAATTGTGCTTCTGGAAGCTACAATAAGATCACATTGTTGTATGAGCCCTGTATATTTTGTAGCATGCTAGTTAGTGAAAACTATGACTGCACAAGGCAAGCTGTTTAGAAAGTCAACCTGCAGGGTACTTCGACTAGAATACTTTCCTTTTGTTGGCCCTTAGCAGTCACCTCAGCTGCTCTCTACAGCTGTAGAAGACAGAGCTCAATCCCTACCTACAAATGCTTTTTGCAAGTAGCCCTTGGCATATTTTTATTTCTGCACTTGTACAACATGATAAAGTTGTCACCATCAATGATATGTTCATGTTGTTTCATCTAGATTACTGTGGAATGGGCTCTTCAGAGTTTTCCTGTAATAATGGAAACTGATAATATTATATGAAATGCTTGAAACTGTTTTGTAGGTAAGAATTGATCATATGGCCAGAGCATTGGCAAAAACATTCTTATTCTATGTAGTTGGCATTGCCCATTCTCTTTACTGAAAAAATATTTCCATCTATAATGTGTGTTGCTTTCATTGGGAGGCTTCATGATTTTAGTTGCTAGATATTTACATCTTGGTTTTGGCAGTTTTCTAGTGTGATGCCTTGGAGTATGAGGCTTCTGCTTATTTTCTCTGCTACAGTGACGCTGAGTGCCTTTTATTGATCTACCCTTAATGATACTATATATAACATATCATTGTATGATTTGATTGGTTGTGATTTGGATCCCCAAGACCCTTTTTCAATGACTCATGTTCGACAATACTATTCTATGATCAGTCACTAAATATTGCAAGAGTAACTACTAAAAAGATTTCCCTAAGATATAAAGGACATATTGCTACTATTGAGTAAGGGATGTTTTAGCTGAGTGGGATGAAACAATTTGAACTATGGTCATAATATTTTCACTAATTTGTTGTATGCAGAACCATCTGCACCATAAAATCTAAATGTTGTTTTTGATCTACTGATTTGATTGGATACTCCTTTAAAAAACTATGACTTATGACATTTACTTATAGATGGGTTTCAATGTTCGAGTTCATATGTATATGGTTGGAATTTCTCTCATCAGGATTGGTATTGGAAGAGAAGGGTTTTTTAATGCATTATATATGTCGATACACAGTTGAGTATAGGGGTATCATAGTAAAATGTGTTGGGATGTTTTTGTTAACAATCTATATTGAGTATGTCAAGCAGTGAGCTTGTTTTAACAGAGGACCATGAGTCAATAAAAGGATTGAATTGTGCATATACAAGGATATTTATGCTACTTGAAACTACCATAGACTCTATTGATACATGTTTTTTTTCAGAAATTATGTAAGAGTAAAGGTTTTGGGGCTTCTTTTCTAACTTGTGCTTCATGGTGAAATTATTTTTGACAATATATGTTGCAAGGTTCTAAATTACTTGATCCCATATGAAAACCATTAAACCTTTTGGATTGAAATCTGACAAGAGAATTGAGATCGGAATACTGAGAAATATTGTTGTTTTTCTCTGCTTGGGAAATCAAGAGTAACCACATAAGTTTTAATGGATCCCCCAGGAAAAATTGTCACAGATCTTGAGTTGGTTTCCCATATTTGACAGAAAAAACAGAGGACCATACTTAGTATGATGATTGGTGGTTTTCAACATTTGGCTGTATACATTTGGCCCAAAGATGAAATTGGTCCATAGGTTTTTCAGAAGCAGGAGATGGATCTATCATTGAACTCAAAAAATGTTAATTTTGAGTCTAGTATAGCTACATTGTTGAGCTATAAAGTCCTTAGGTTTTGCAGTTGGGTGTTAATAATCATGAAGAGCAACAATTCATGTCAATGGATCAACAGTTCTTCAGGAAGAGCTGGAAGGATATTAGAGGATATGGTGGCATGCATGATTTGGGTTATCTTGCTACTTGATTGGATTCTGGACCTTCTTCACCACTTGTGTCATAACAAGTCAATGGATATGTAGATAAAGAACTGTACAAGGACTTAAATGAGATGGTTTCTCTGGTGTATTCCTTCATTTTATGTTTGTGATCAATCTTATCCATTTTTCCATATGACCCAAGTCTTAAGTTTTCATAATGAGTGGACATCAATGGGCTTTGGACTTGTGTTTTTAGTTGATATTCATGCAATTTTGATAAAATAGTAGCCCCAAATCCTTAAATGGTTGAAACCATCATTTTGTTTTCCTGAATCACAAACAGAAATGTTGCATAAGAATACAAATGAAAAAGATTATTCTTATTCTATGTAGTTGGTATTGCCCATTCTCTTTGCTAAAAAAATATTTCCATCTATAATGTGTGTTGCTTTCATTGGGAGGCTTCATGATTTTAGTTGCTAGATATTTACATCTTGGTTTTGGCAGTTTTCTAGTGTGATGCCTTTGAGTATGAGGCTTCTGCTTATTTTCTCTGCTACAGTGACGCTGAGTGCCTTTTATTGATCTACCCTTAATGATACTATAGATAACATATCATTGTATGATTTGATTGGTTGTGATTTGGATCCCCAAGACCCTTTTTCAATGACTCATGTTCGACAATACAATTCTATGATCAGTCACTAAATATTGCAAGAGTAACTACTAAAAAGATTTCCCTAAGATATAAAGGACATATTGCTACTATTGAGTAAGGGATGTTTTGGCTGAGTGGGATGAAACAATTTGAACTATGGTCATAATATTTTCACTAATTTGTTGTATGAAGAACCATTTGCACCATAAAATCTAAATGTTGTTTTTGATCTACTGATTTGATTGGATACTCCTTTAAAAAACTATGACTTATGACATTTACTTATAGATGGGTTTCAATGTTCAAGTTCATATGTATATGGTTTGAATTTCTCTCATCAGGATTGGTATTGGGAAGAGAAGGGTTTTTTAATGCATTATATATGTCGATACACAGTTGAGTATAGGGGTATCATAGTAAAATGTGTTTGGATGTTTTTGTTAACAATCTATATTGAGTATGTCAAGTAGTGAGCTTGTTTTAACAGAGGACCATGAGTCAATAAAAGGACTGAATTTTGCATATACAAGGATATTTATGCTACTTGAAACTACCATAGACTCTATTGCTACATGTTTTTTTTCAGAAATTATGTAAGAGTAAAGGTTTTGGGGCTTCTTTTCTAACTTATGCTTCATGGTGAAATTATTTTTGACAATATATGTTGCAAGGTTCTAAATTACTTGATCCCATATGAAAACCATTAAACCTTTTGGATTGAAATCTGACAAGAGAATTGAGATCCGAATACTGAGAAAGATTGTTGTTTTTCTCTGCTTGGGAAATCAAGAGTAACCACATAAGTTTTAATGGATCCCCCAGGCAAAATTGTCACAGATCTTGAGTTGGGTTCCCATATTTGACAGAAAAAACAGAGGACCATACTTAGTATGATGATTGGTGGTTTTCAGAATTTGGTTGTATACATTTGGCCCAAAGATGAAATTGGTCCATAGGTTTTTCAGAAGCAGGAGATGGATCTATCATTGAACTCAAAAAATGTTAATTTTGAGTCTAGTATAGCTACATTGTTGAGCTATAAAGTCCTTAGATTTTGCAGTTGGGTGTTAATAATCATGAAGAGCAACAATTCATGTCAATGGATCAATAGTTCTTCAGGAAGAGCTGGAAGGATATTATAGGATATGGTGGCATGCATGATTTGGGTTATCTTGCTACTTGATTGGATTCTGGACCTTCTTCACCACCTGTGTCATAACAAGTCAATGGATATTTGAGGAAAGATATTTTATTTCCTTTCACTTTGTGGCATGATTTCGACATATTCACCTTTTAGAATATAGTAAAATATTTTTCTTATTATAGATTTTTCTTGGAAAAGAATTATTGAGAGTTAGGTGCAAATGCACAATGTTGTGTAGCATTAGTGTGATAAATATGGGATAGTGCAAATCATAGCTTTGAAGATTAGTCTAAGTTGACTCGTACCTAATCAACTCAGTCAAGTTGATTGTTGGTTGAATGGCTAATTGTTGGTTCAATGGACAGAAGGTCTTGCAGGCACAAATACCAAAGGGAAAAATGGAGCCCATCAGGGGGTACTCTTTGTAATTCTCCACCACTGCTACCTTTCCTCAAACTCCTCTCCAACCTCAATATCAGTGCTAGTAGTAGCATGACAAACAACACTACGCTTAGCAGAACTAGAAGAACGTGTTTTCCAAACTACACGAGAACTACTTCTCTCACGAGTCACCATGTGCCATGCTTGGTCTCAGTGGTTCTCTTCCTTCTACTCCTGGTTCAATTACCATATCTTCATTGGAACCAACACTCTGAACTCCACTAGACAA
>JAXQQM020074254.1:0-12372 GCA_034641835.2 Pinus albicaulis
CTGTTGAGCCCCAAAGATGTCCTTTTATTTCACAAAATTTCAATTCATTTCCTTTATCCTTTATCAATTATAGGCTTAAATGATCAATAGGATTAATTGAAGTCACTTTAGGAATGTATACAATGAATGAATTGCTATATTTTCGTGGTTTTGTTGTTGTAGTAAATTTTGACTAGACTCAGCTACAAAATGCAGCCATTCTGTAGCTAGTCGCCTATTCCGCAGCTATCTTCATGTTCTCACAGGTTATAGGTGTCACTTCAAAGGAAAACACATATGGTTGAATTCCACAACACTCCCCCATCATTTCTTTCTCTCTACGAAGTCTGAGCAAGAATCTATAGGTAGTTATGCACGTGGAAGAGATCAAAACTAAGAAGCAGATTCCTACCAGGACAAGGACTCTACAAATGTCTCCAGCAAGAGTATGAGGCTTCCACAAGAGTTCTGATTTGATTTTAATTGGGAAAGACCCTTATCCGTATTTCATCTCAAGGGTAGTTATGTATTTCTTTTATAAGAATGACTTGGGAGACCGAGAGACAGTTAGCTAGATTGATGTTTTGTTGTTAGATCTCAAAAGTCCGTAATACTCTGTTTCTGAAGAATTTTCCCTTTAATGAAAGACGTTCAACTTCATTACATGGTCTAAGGAAATCTTGAGGAGATTTGTATGCTAATCCGGTGGTAGAGGGCCCCTACTGCTCGAGAAGCTCTGTGCATATTGTTTAGATAAGTAACTTTAGCCTTGTTTCATTCCTAATTTAAATAGTTTTCTGAACTTTATGTTTTATGCTCACTTAAATCGGATGTTACAGCCAGTCTTGTTCTTATGAATTGTTCCAAAATATCACTAACATTGAATGAGACATAGTTGTGGTGTTTTAGAGTCTAGTTGCATTTTTTCTGAACTTCATATTTTTATGCTCGCTGACATCAATTGTTACATCCAATCTTGCTCTTATGAATTGTTCCAAAATATCACTAACACCAAATGAGATAGAGCTGTAGTATTTCAATGATTAGTTGCATTTTAGTTTAGTTGTAAAACTCTGGAGGTTAATGGCACTCCAGTTCAATTATGTTCACTGTATTTCAAGTTTGATTGATTACATTCTTGTTCAGTTCTGTTTAATGTATTTCAAGTTTCATTAGTTAGTTGTATGCTAGTTCTGTTCCATTAGACTTCAAGGCCTTAATTATTTACAAACTACTCTTGTTATTAATCTCTTCCAACACATCATCATATGGATAGGAATTAGTGATATTAGTTCAAGGCCTTGACTGTTCTAAAATCTCTTATAATTTTACAAATAGCCTTCTTTTCCAAAACTATTCCAAAAGATTTCTAACTTTCGAATGAGGCTTAGTAGTGACAATGTGAGTTGCAGAATGGATTAATTTCAGTGTCATAGGTTAATTTCGAGTAGAATCCCTCACTATGTTACAGACCATCTTTTCCAAATGTGTTCCAACAAATTTCTAGCCATGGATGAGATTTTCTCTGTGATATTGTAGATTGTTGTTTACTTAGAAGAACCTCATTGCATTAAACTTATGATTTTCTCAATTTATTCCAACATGTTTCTAATGAATGAATTGTACTGAGTTCATGTTATGAGTTATTTTTCTTGTTAAATTTTTGCATTTTCTGTTCTCAAGTGCCATACATAGTTTAGAATAGGTTTTTCTCTGTTTTATTGTGACCAACAACTTCTCTTTACCAACACTTAGTTCTTTTCCTCTTAGAACAAAAACACAAAACCAAAAACATTGGAAAAACACTAAACACAACGTAGTGAGAAATAGATACCTAGGCACATATAGTGCACTTCACTTCAACAATTTACTATCCCTGGTTGACAATTTATGACATCAATTTAGGAACACTAAGTTGAGAAGACATTTTGGTGCCGTTTCCAGGGAAGTGTAACTAGGTAGCCTTGTTTTTTACTCCCAAAAACAATGATATGCGTAGAGAAAGAGACTCAAGGGGTAGATTCATAAGAAGCAGAAGCTTGATTTCTAGAACACCACTTGTTTCACCAAGACCAAGAGCCAGCACACCTCCAACTCAAACCCACATTCCATCCTTTATTGATCCTATACTTCCAGAGAACTTAAGATCAGATATTCCATTACAAAGACCTTCCACTTCATCCATTGAACCTGTCTTAGAAGAAGATTCTGGGACCCCTACTAGGGACATAAACTTTTCAACTTCCATAGAAGAATCAACTATGGCAGAAGAAGGGGGAGGAGGAGTCTTTAATGGAGAAAACACACTATTTGGAGGGGGTAGAGGTAGACGTAGAGGAGAAGGAGGTAGAGGTGCAGAAGGAGAAGGAGGTAGAGGTGAAGAAGGAGGCAGAGGAAGAGGTAGAAGAGAAATGGGAAGCTCTTTTGGGTTTCCTATAGTAGATGAAGAAACCAATGCAACTATGAAAAACATTTCACCCTCTGTCCTTCCAAACTTTTATGGACTCAAAACTGAAGATCGTGAAACTTTCCTATTTGAATTTGAAGTCCTATGTAGAACCTATGATTATTTGCAAGATGCCCAAAAACTTAAACTGTTCCCTTCAACATTGAAAGGAGTAGCATTAAAATGGTTTATGAGTTTGATCAACATTTCTATTAGGACATGGGAAGACCTGAAACATGAATTTCTAGAGAGGTATTTGGATTACTGTATGCTAGTCAACCATAAGGAGGATGTGTTTAAAATGTTAGAAAAAGAGGATGAAAATTTGGAAGATTTGTTGGAGAGGTTTAACTACAACATCAAAAGAGAAAAAATGGAAAACTTAGACCAAGATACTTTGAAAGCTCTCTTGTTGAAGACAATTAGGGGTGAATGGTTAGATATCCTTAAAATGATGGGAAAAGGGGATATATCTCAGCTCACATTACCTGAAATAGTTGAATTATGTATCAACCTTTCAAGAGGGAAATCTAAAACTGTGAAAGGACCAAGAGACCCTTCTCTTGCAAGGGAAAGTAAGTCTACTTCTAGGACAGTAAGTAGGGCAGAAATATGACATATTCTTGATGAATTCAAATATGATATTTTAGGGAGTCTTAGTGAACAAATAGACACCCTTAAGTTACAAAACAAGCAGAAAATTGAATCTGATGCATTAGCAATCTTTTGTCCCAAATGTAGAAAGAAGCACGCCTTGAGAGAATGTCCTTTGGATGCAAAAGTAGTAGAGACCTGTATAATTTGTTCAGAAAAACATGAGACCAAGAGTTGTCCTTCACTTCCTAGTCTTAAAGCTGTCTTTCAAGAAGAAATTCCTACAAATTCCACAGAATCTCTCAATTTTGTCTCTAGAAGACCTTGGCAAGGACCTCAAACACAAGGATTCCATGATCAACTGTATAATCAACCCCCACCAAATTGGAATTCTTGGCAGCAACCTTGGCCCGAATTCCAAAATCAATATCAAACTTGGGCACAAGGAGCATAAAATCCCTATGGAAGATACTCTCATTACTATCAATATCCACCATATCCACATTTCCCTCCTCAACAGAATTTTCAACAAAATCCTCAAAATCCACAACATCAAAATCCACCACTTCCATTACCATTTCCTCAGGAAAAAAATCAGTTACCTACCCAACCCATACCAAACCCCAACAATAAAAATCCTCAGAGCACATACATGATAGAAGGCCAATAGTTTCCAACTTATTTGATTACTCCTTTAGACCTTAGTGATGTTCAAGTTAGGTCTGGAAGAATACTTGAAAAGAAGAAACCTTCTGTAATCATACAAGAGCAAAACAACTCTGAGGAAGATTCTCTACTGGAGAATAAAAGTCTTGAAGAGAACACACCTTTCCAAGACCCAAACATTGAAAAATCAAAACAAAAAAACCAATAATTTCAACTCCTATATTAGAGCAGCCATCAACATCCACTTCTACACCTCCCTTTCCAGAAAGATTACAAATTGATAGGGGTGTAGAAAAACAAATTATGGTGCCTAATTATGATTTCCTAGATGAGCTGAGAAATGTTTGTATGAAGATCCCATTATTGCAAGCTATCAAGGAATTCCAATATTAGCAAAGAAAATAAAGGAGTTGAGCATGAAGAAAATAGGAAAAAGAATAAGAGAGACAAAGAAAATTCAACTCGCAGGAAAAATAGCAGATATCATGATGGGTAAGATTGCTATTCCAAAGTATCTAGACACAGGAAATCCAGTTGTTAAAATGCACATCAATGGAACTGAGATCCAAAACACACTTATTCATTTAGGAGTAGCAATCAATATCATGAGTAGACAAATCATGGATAAACTGAAACTTCCTAATCTTCTTTTTACACCCACATTATTACAATTAGCAGACAGATCTCTGATCAAACCTGATGGGGTAATAGAAGACATTCCAGTGTCCCTAGATTCTTGGGAGTATCTTGTGGATTTTATGATCCTAACTCCTAAGAATAATCTAGGAGGGCATCCTAGTATATTAGGAAGACCTTGGTTAGCTACAGCTGATGCTTTCATTAGTTGTAGATCTGGTGATATGTACATCTCTGATGGTAGTTCAACCAAGAAATTTACCTTGTATCCTCCAGCAAAAACAATTACAGAATTATATGATACTCAATGGATAGAGGATGAAGAAGACATACAACCTCTGTTCACAATTTCAGAAATTAGTGAAGATAGCCAGATTCTAAATACCTTAGAAAATTTTGAATCATCTTCAGAATACAAACATAAAAAATTTCAAGAAGAATCCAACATTGAGTTTTTATCATCAAGATAGATGTATCTCTATTCCATGGATAAATTTGGCAGCTCTACAATTGAGATATTTCCAGGCAAAACTTTAAACATAAACAAGAACCTAGAAAAATCTCAACAAGAAGAGCTAGTCAAGATCTTACAGAGATATTCTTCTGCATATGCATGGGAGTACACTGATATGAAAGGGATAAGCCCTAAGACTTGCACTCATCACATATACATAGAGGAAAATTGTAAACCAATCAGACAACCTCAAAGACGGATGAATCCAAATCTTAGGGAGATTGTTAAAGAAGAATTGCAGAAATTGTTAAATGTCAACTTTATCTATCCCATTTAAGATAGTTAGTGGGTTTCTCCTTTGGTAATTGTGCCAAAGAAAAATGGTAAATGGAGGGTATGTATTGACTACCAAGAATTAAACAAATTTACTCTTAAAGATCATTTTCCCCTACCTTTCATAGATCAGGTGTTAGATACATTAGCTAGAAAAAAGTACTTCTCATTTCTAGATGGGTTTAGTGGTTATAACCAAATTCAAGTAGCAGTTGAAGATCAATAAAAAACCACATTTACCTGTCCTTGGGGTACCTATGCTTACCGAGTATTGCCATTTGGATTATGCAATGCACCTGCAACATTTCAAAGGGCAGTACTAGGAATTTTTTCAGATCTAATACATGATTGTGTAGAGGTATATATGGATGATTTCACAGTTTATGGAAACACATTTGAAGAAGCCTTAGCAAACTTGGAAATTTTTTTAAAGAGATGTAAAGAAGCAAATCTTTCACTAATTCATGAGAAGTGTTTTATGATGTTTACTGAAGGAATTGTTTTGGGACATCACATTTCAGGGGATGGGATTAGAGTTGATGAGTCAAAAGTTGAAGTCATCTCTAACTTATCTATTCCAAGTTGTCAAAAATATGTTAGGAGTTTTCTCGGATTTACAGGATATTATCGAAGGTTTATAGAGAACTTCACCAAGATAGCATCTCCACTTTTCAAATTACTTACCAAGGACTGTGAATTCAAGTGGAATCCTGATTTCCAGTTAGCCTTTGAGACCTTGAAAACAAAAATCTCTGAAGCACCTATTTTAAGGGGACCTAACTGGAAATTACCTTTTCATATTTCAACAGATGCCTCGGATACAGCTTTAGGAGCAGTATTGGGACAAAAAGACTTGATTCCTTATGCCATCTACTATACAAGTAAAAATTTGACTCCTTCAGAGTTAAATTATACTGTAACTGAAAAAGAGTTCTTAGTTGTTGTTCATGCCATAAATAAATTCAGACACTATATAACAGGCTATGAAACTTTTGTTCACACATATCACTCTGCAATTAAATATCTAATGAAAAAATCAATTACTAATGGCAGAGTCATAAGATGGTTATTGCTTTTACAGGAATTCAACATTACCATTCTAGATAGGCCTGGGAAACAAAACACAGTAGCTGATTTCCTATCTAGACTCCAAAACATCAAAGACAATACTCTAGTTGAAGATCAATTCCCCGATGAATATCTTTTTGCAATTTCTACTCAAACTCCTTGGTTTGCTGACATTGCTAATTATTTAGTTTCAGGGAAATTTCCTTCAATAATGAATGCAAGAGACAAAAGAAATATCATTTATGACAGTGCAAAATATTCATGGGTTGCTAATGAGTTATACAAAATAGGTCCATATTTTATCATTAGGAGATGTGTTCGAGAAGATGAGATGCCTGAGATTCTCAAGGCATGTCATGATGAACCTTGTGGCGGACACTTTGCTGATAAAAGAACAGCTTATAAGATCCTTCATTTAGGATATTATTGGCCATCCCTTTTAAAGATGCTAAAGAGTATGTCAAAAGGTGTGACAGTTGCCAAAGGGTAGGGAAACCTTCTCCTTCAGGTGAGATGCCATTGCAGCCTCAGGTACATATTGAACCTTTTGAAAAATGGGCTTTAGATTTTGTAGGACCTATTAGTCCTCCATCAAGACAAAAGAAATATATATTGGTTTGCACTGATTATGTTACCAAATGGGTAGAGGCCAAGCCATTACTTTTTGCCACTGAAGCATCTGTAGTTAATTTTCTTTTTGAGGATATTTTTACTCGTTTTGGTGTCCCAAGGGAAATTGTTACAGATCAAGGAGCTCAATTCACATCAAGGCTAGTGGAACAAATGATGGAGAGGTACAAAATCAGACATATAAAATATACTCCCTATCATCCACAAGAAAATGGTCAAGTGGAATCTACCAATAAAGTCATTTAAGGAATCCTAACAAAGACTGTTCATTTACATAGAAGAGATTGGGCAGACAGGCTTCCTGAAGCCTTGTGGGCCTATAAAACTACATGGAGAAGCACAACAGGCCATACTCCATATGAAATTGTTTATGGAAAACAAGTTTTGTTTCCCATAGAGTTTCAAATTCAAACTTTTAAAATGGCAGTTCAGCTAAGACTTGATCTAACAGAGGCACAAAATCATAGATTGGAGAATATTAATGAATTGGATGAGATCAGACAAGATGCAGTCCAGAAAATAAGTATAGTCCAACAGCAAAGGACTATATGGCATGATAAGTACATCAAGGAAAAGAATTTCAAAGAAGGTGACTGGGCTCTTTTGTTTGATTCAAAGTTCAAATATTTTCAAAGTAAATTCCAAACACATTGGCTTGGGCCATATGAAATTATGAAAATTTTTGACAATGGAGCAATAAAAATCAGGACAATAGATGAAGAGAAGGTCACTTTTCTTGTAAATGGTCATAGATTGAAGCTGTATCATAAGCCATTTTTAAGAGAATAATTTGTCAAGAGATTCCAGGAAAACAGTGATGTGAAGTTAATGAAGAATAATTTTTCTTCTTCATCAACTTAGTTGAATTTTCTGAATTCAAATGATTTTTTTTTTTTTTTTTTTTTTAAATAATAATTAAAAAAAATAACAAAAAAGAATAAAATAAAAGTATAAACATGGAAACTAATCACTGATTAGCATGTTTATACAAAAAAGATAAAGTGAAAATCAGAATCCTTCTGACACTTTAGCTTTTCAAATTTGTTCTTTTTCTGCAAGCAGCTATCATAAAATCATAAGTGCAGACCTATTTTCCACTTATGATCCATTTCACTCCATCATGTCTCATTTCATTCATAATTCATTCACTCCATTCATATTTCATTGACTCCATTCATCCATACTTCATTCATTCCATTCCATGGTCCATCTCATTTTCATCTCATATTTCTAAATTTGATCTCTTTCTGCAATTGAATAATACAAATCATAAGTTGCAGGCCACTTTTCATATTTCACTCCACTTTACATTTATGATCCATTACATTTCACCTCACTCATGCTCCACTTCACCATATTTCATAATCCATTCTAATTCACTTCATACAACATTCCATTCATGTTTCAAATCATTTCATGTTTCAAAGCTTCTACAGGTATATTCTATAGCCAGACATTCTACAGCCAGATTCTGCTGCCAGACATTCTACAGCTAGCTAGACATTCTGCAGCTAGATATCCTGAAGGAAATTATCCAGCAACCACTTGTTCAACAGAAAATTGACCCTGCACACCTATGTCAACAAGAAAAATCAAAGGGATTATGAAGACTGAAGAGTAAATTATTTTCAAAGGAGGACAAAGCATATCAAAACCACAAAAATTAAAGGAAAGGCAAAGGTAAAGTTGTGAAATTATTATGATGACAGAATATGAAAGTTATAGTATACTTAAGTCATGTATGATTCAAAAAGTTGTTTTTATTATTCGTGTTGATCATGCCTATTAAACCTATCATAAAAAATTTGGACAAAATCCCTTCCATTCCGCCATTTCAAATCATCATTTAAAACTTAACGGTTAAGTACTAAAGTGACCTATTCGGTCACGTCACTAGCTCGAAGTATTCAATGATGATTTGAATTTCTCACGAGATGTTTCCACAGTATTTTCTTCCATGATGGCTCTCAAACTCGTTAATTCATGTGAATCACGCTCACCATATTTCACTCATTCTATAACCTCTTCATGTCATCCTTCCGTAGCTAATTCCTACTGCATAAACAGAGAATGCACCTTTGGGGTAAAAACAACTCTCTACAGTCATTTTCAATGTGAATAGAAGAGTAGTAAATTGAAGGTTGAGAAAAGAAGCCATGGGTCTCATAGTAAGGTCCGAACTAGTTGGAACCAAATACTTAGAAGGTTACCCACAGATTAGAGAAATGCTACAGCAGGCTGGGTGGTTACAGTTTTTGGAAAAATTCAATGGTTTTCATAAAGAGGTAACTAAGACATTTTCACGGTCCTTCAATGGAGCAGAAGTTGAGATAGGAGATGTTAAATTCAGTATTACAGAATCTTTCATTGCAGAAGCAGCGGAATTACCCAGGCAAGGTGAACGATGGTTAAAAAATAGAGAATTTCATAATGAGGCATGGAGGCAAATGCTCAAAACACTAGGTATGGATGTTTCAATTTTTAAGAAGGGCATTCCTAGCTCAGCACTGAAGAATAAATGGCGGAATATGTTGCTCATTTTTAAAAAGTTTATAACTTGTAAGGGAAGGTTTGGTACCCTCTATGTTTATCATATTCGGCTAATGATGCATTTCTTAGATGAAGAAATAAATTTACCCTTTTTCTTACTTCATAGCCTAAAGAGAATGGCCTCTAATGTTCAAAATAGGGTTCAATTCCTGGAAACCACTTTGTACCACCATGGCCTAGTTAAAATCCTAATTGAACATCGTTTGAGAAAGGTGCGAGACAATTTGGATGAGTTTATAGTGAGGAATCACTTTGAAGAACCCAAGGAATCTCCATCTGAGGGCAAACTTACAAGAAGAAGCAGGAGAAGGAAAATTTCCAAATCTGTTGAAACTAAAACTCGTAAGTCCATACAAGAGGATAGTGAGGAGATAATTTCTGAGAAATTGGCTGAAATTAATAAATAACTTAAAAAGGAGAAGATGATCAGAAGGTATGCCAAGGAGAGAGGTGAAGGACCATCTCAACCAAGACGAAGCCACGGGCTTAGAGGTATATTGAAGAAAATAGAGGTTAGACAAACGGGAATCATAAACATTGAGGATGAAGAGACACCAACTGCTAGATCACCTGAGTACTAGTACGAAGAGGATCTTAATGAAGGAACTCCAGAGATAGACCCAGTACAACAACAAATCTATAATTATGTTGAGTCATTGGAAAAGAGAGCCTCAGAAAGTAGAGGAAGAACTCCTAGCCCACTAGGATCTGCAATTGATGTACTAAGAAGAGACAAATATGAGTTAGAAGTACTCAATCGGCACATAAATAATGAAAATGAAATTTTAAGGGAGAAGGTTAAGCTTAAAAGTGATATGAATACAACTCTCTCTCTACAAATGGAAAAATTGTACAAGGCTAGTGAGAAATTGAAGAAGAAAAACAAAAAGTTGAGCAGGGCACTTATAAATTTGAGATTCAAGTTGGTCATAAGGAAGCCTAGGAGGCCATTGAATATCAGGAAAAGCAGAAGAAGGAGCTTAGATGTCCTAGCAGAAGTCTCAGAATACATGAATTGATTTCATGAGGACATGCAAAAACTTTTCAGTGGGGGTATGCTGAGCCCCAAAGATGTCCTTTTCTTTCACCAAATTTCATTTCATTTCCTTTGTCTCTTATCAATTATAGGCTTAAATGATCAATAGGATTAATTAAAGTCACTTTAGGAATGTATACAATGACTAACTTGCTATATTTTCGTGGTTTTGTTGTTGTAGTAATTTTTGACTAGACTCAGTTACAGAATGCACCCATTCTGTAGCTAGTCGCCTATTCTGCAGCTATCTTCATGTTCTCACAGGTTACAGGTGTCACTTCAAAGGAAAACGCATCTAGTTGAATTCCAAAACACTCCCCCATCATTTCTTGCTCTCTACGAAGTCTAAGCAAAAATATATAGGTGGTTATGCACGTGGAAGAGATCAAAACTAAGAAGCATATTCCTACTAGGACAGGGACTCTACAGATGTCTCCAGCAAGAGTACGAGGCTTCCACAAGAGTTCTAATTTGATTTTAATTGGGAAATACACTTATCCCTATTTCCTCTCAAGGTTAGTTATGTATTTATTTTATAAGAATGACTCGGGAGACCGAGAGACAATTAGCTAGATTGATGTTTTGTTGTTAGATCTCAAAAGTCCGTAATACTCTGTTTCTGAAGAATTTTCCCTTTAATGAAAGACATTCAACTTCATTGCATGATCTAAGGCAATCTTGAGGAGATTTGTATGCTAATCCGGTGGTAGAGGGACCCTACTGCCCGAGAAGCTCTGTGCATATTGTTTAGATAAGTAACTTTAGCCTTGTTTAATTCCTAATTTAAATAGTTTTCTGAACTTTATGTTTTATGCTCACTTAAATCGGATGTTATAGCCAGTCTGGTTCTTATGAATTGTTCCAAAATATCACTAACACTGAATGAGACATAGCTGTGGTTTTTTAGAGTCTAGTTTCATTTTTTTTTAACTTCATATTTTTATGCTTACTGACATCAATTGTTACAGCCAGTCTTGCTCCTATGAATTGTTCCAAACTATCACTAACACCGAATGAGATAGAGTTGTAGTATTTCAGTGATTAGTTGCATTTTAGTTTAGTTCTAAAACTCCGGAGGTTAATGGCACTCTAGTTCAATTCTGTTCACTGTATTTCAAGTTTGATTGATTGCATTCTTGTTCAGTTCTGTTTAATGTATTTCAAGTTTCATTAGTTAGTTGTATGCTAGTTCTGTTCCATTAGACTTCAAGGCCTTCATTATTTACAAACTACTCTTGTTATTACTCTCTTCCAACACATCATCATATGGACAGGAATTATTGATATCAGTTCAAGGCCTTGACTGTTCTGCAATCTCTTATAATTTTACAAATAGGCTTTTTTTCCAAAACTATTCCAAAAGATTTCTAACTTTCGAATGAGGCTTAGTAGTGACAATTGAGTTGCAGAATGGATTAATTTCAGTGTCATGGGTTAATTTAGAGTAGAGTCCCTCACTATGTTGCAGACTATCTTTTCCAAATGTGTTCCAACAAATTTCTAGCCATGGATGAGATTTTCTCTATGATATTGTATATTGTTGTTTACTTAGAAGAACCTCATTGCATTAAAATTATCCTTTTCTCAAGTTATTCGAACATATTTCTAATGAATGAATTGGACTGAGTTCATGTTATGAGTTATTGAATTCATGTTATGAGTTATTTTTCTTGTTAAAGTTTTGCATTTTCTGTTCTCAAGTGCCATACATAGTTTAGAATAGGTTTTGCTCTGTTTTAGTGTGACCAACAACCTCTCTTTACCAACACTTAGTTATTTTCCTCTTAGAATAAAAACACAAAACCAAAAACATTGGAAAAACACTAAACACAACGTAGTGAGAAACAGATACCTAGGCACATATAGTGCACTTCACTTCAACGGTTTACTAGCCCTGGTTGACAATTTATGACATCAATTAAGGAACACTAAGTTGAGTAGACAGAAACCTCCCTTATCCATTGTATGAAGTGGCATATC